>OZ023251.1:12470739-12576739 GCA_964006365.1 Trididemnum miniatum | reverse complement strand
AATTTCTTTGGTTTCAGTGCGTGGACTGAAGAGGCCGGTGCTGTCGAAGCTGATAAAAGGTTTTGAGCATTATCAGTTACTGGTCGGTTGGATGCAATGCCAATTTTGTTTAGTTCTAATTTAGGGCTAGGCCTATTACTTACCTTAACGCTCGACGCTTCAAGTCGCTACTCTTCATCCTCTGCTTCAGGAATGTATCCTCCTCGGTCCAATTCTTCTTCGAGAACCTGGTGCTCGAGCGACGCTTGCTCAAGTTCATGTGAGGCGGTTAAAATGTCTATAGTTTCTTGTTCGGCAGCTTCTTCGCGTTCACGTCTTTGTCGCGCTTCAGTTTCTTCTAATTCACGGCGTTGTTGACGCTCTGCATGCTCTAATTCACGGCGTTGTTGACACTCTGCACGCTCTCGTTGAAGTCTTTGCTGGTCTTGCAACTGCTTGACTTTCAATCGAGCAATTTGTAGTTTAGCAGCGGCTCTAGCTTTAATAACGCTAGAACTGCTAGAAGCGTTTGAACGAGCGGAGCGAGATCTTAATGAATGTGGCGCTGTCACAATACTAGAAATCTCTTTGGGGTTTTCAAATGTCTCTAGCTATTCAGAGGCCTTTGTATCAAATCTCGCCTTTCGTACATGCTCGTCTTTCATCATTGCTTCAAGTGTCTTATAAGCGGTCTCTTCGGTCTCGTTAACAGTTATTCTGGACAAATCACTATACGCGGAATTGATTCGGGAAAGAACTTGCTTGAAAGCTTCGCTGTCTTCTATTTCCGAATATGACATAACCATACCGACTTCATCATACAGTGCGTCTAACGAAGCTTTAAGCTCTTCAAAACGGGAAATACTCGATACCGACATCATCTGGATAGACTTTCTTCAATCGGTCACGAACTTTCATCAAACAAATTTTAAAACTTCGATGTAACAGTAATTCTTAAAGTTTCCGAACTGCGGTCTGACGTAACTACCCTATCAAAACGCGCCAAATTCCAAACAGATAATCAGGTTGCATTGGCAACTCAAAACAGTAATTTCTGAACAGCTTCAAAATATCTTTCTTCACAGTAACGATAAAGCAGGGTAGCGATAGCAATGGCGGTTTGAAACGCAGGGAAATCACGCAATATATAGCACCAGACTAACCACCGGTCAGCAAAGGAATGAACGACCAATCAGAACGCGACAACGACGTACGAAAGAGCGACCAATCAAAACACGGCAACTACGTACGAAGGAATAAATGGCCAAATAAGGAAGGATTAAATAAATTAAGGAAGTGAGAGATCCGTCAAGAACACGGCGGATAACCAGAAGCTAGGACGAACTAACTTGACGCAACATTTGCAATTACTTTAAATCGCTTAATTATGCAGCGGTCGCAAGGTCACGACTTTACTGACAAACGGTCGCCGTGAGGACGTTTGAGTGACATTTTTTAACTGCAAGTAAATTTACCGTTAGCATTTCGAATTTTTTCGTTTTAGTACAGAAGAGTTTTATCACAAAATAAAATCAAAAAAAATCAAGCTTTCATTATACTCGCGGTATTCCACCAAAGCGTGTAACGAGTAGCGGGGTTCGTTTCCGCCGCTGAGCGCCCAGGCAACTCATCTTCGAAGTTCGACAAAAACAGCCGCGGTGGCGATTCCCTGGCGATACTGTGTCCGATTTTACCGACCCAGGGCGCGAACCCTAGACCTCCCTCACCGATAGCGATGTCGTTATAACTAAGTCCCACAAACTAAAAAGCATTTGGCCAAATATCTTTCCAACCAGTTGGACAAAAAATTGAATTCAGTAAAACTTGTGCGATAGGTCCCCCTGCTTTTAATGAGATCCATAAGTTTCAATAGCTATTTTGACAGCTAAGGTCTAGTAAAAATCAAAAATAATTAATGTAAAATGTTTGCATTCAAGAAAATGTCGAACTCAATTTGGATCAAATTCCTGAAAATATTACTCCAAAACTTTTAATGATAGAAATCAATCACGATTTGAAATGACATTTAGAATGGAACTCTAGTCTATCACAACTAGCGTATTTAGGGGGGGGATAAAGGGCGATGGCCCCCCAAATAACCTTACAAAAAATAAAAAACGAGCAAAAATAAATGTAACTTAGATATATTTGGAAGTTATTGTGGAACTGTGTTACAATATAGTATCAGAGGGAGTGGGGGGGGGGGGGTCGGTTGAAAATAACAATGAAATGCAGACATTTTTAGTGTAAACTAACTTTAAAAGGCCATAGAGATGGAAGCGGTCGGTATTGGGTATCGTGAAATAACGAGAATTAATAAAGCGCCTGTAATGTGCTTGCTATGCCTTGTTCGTTACTTATTGCAATTTAAAAGTGTTTGATACCGATTTGTATGTCCTACCTCAGATGAGCAAAATAAAATAGGGCGAGGATATAAACAGATAACGCGTTCGTGACATGAGCTGAAATTTAATTCAAATCGGTTTAGGGTGCTTTTTTTGCACCTTTACCTCATCCAAATCCGAACTGGCACGAATTTCAAAGCAAAAATTTGTCATTGGTTTTGAGTTTTGTTTATTTCTAAAATGAAAATGATTATTTTGATAAAGTTATTTCATTTATTTGATTTTGCTTGTCATGGCGAAGCCCACTGTTGCTAATTCGCCTTCAAAAAAGGCTATTTTGTCTAACGTAGAAGTTGGTGCTTTTCTCAATTTCAAGGCCGGCCTCTTGTCAATGGCTATTTTTACTGCATAACAAGCTTGCTAACTCAGCTAGCTTTGGATAAAGACGATAAGATCCAAACGCAAATCAAGTTGTTGTTGCTCTGACTTAAAGTGACCAAATTTAGATCTAAATACAGTACATCCTCGTTCATCCGGCCCTCGATTATCTGGCTCCTCGATTAACCGGTCGTGTGAGTTTGCTGCTGAAAGGCGAGAAAGCACTATCAAACAAACCTCCATCCTTTCGTTTTTCAGCACTAGTACTGATGAAAGTTAAACTGTTTAATAACTTATTTTGTTGAACTATGTGATTTTAAACTTTACCCAAATGTCTCTTTCGTTTAGCATTTAAATTGTTTTGCGGCTAAGCTTGTTCTCATACTAACTTCGTTTTTTTCGTTCTTTTTTCCTAAAGTCTTTTCTTATCCAGCCAAATGCTTATCCGGTCAAGATTTTGGAAAAAGGTTGCCCAACATGACCGGATAATCGAGGATGTACTGTATGGATTTTATAACGACTCTATACAACTATGCTTATAAGTCAGTCTTGACTTGCATGTTTCAGCGCCTCCCTGTTTTGTTGCCCGCGCCCTTTTCTAAGCCTTCATCAATTTTAGTGTGAAATTTGTGTGCTTGTGCTATCGTTACTTTTCAGCGTATTGGCGTTTAGAAATAAAATGATTGATTAATTATAATAGGCCAAGAAAAAATGTGTAGTAGCCAGACCCAGTAGCCTACTGGGTAAAACAAGAAAAAAATTGGAGTTAACTAGTTTTCCAATGCAAGAAATATACGACCGTTTTGGTAAAATTTCGACGGGGAAATAATACGATAACCAAGTGCGTAGGCAAGGGGGTTCGTGAGTTCAAAGCCCTCTTCCCTATTGGTTCGTCAACTTTTCAGGTTTATAAATTAACCTTGGTCCTTGATCTGCGGCTGCTCCGCTGTAGTAACCACGCAGCGTGAGCCCTCAAGAACCACAAGCGTTGCTCAATTTCGAAATGCCATTTATTGCGTCACACTTTCGTGAGTCTAAGACTAGGGGGTGCTGCCAATGTTCAGAACGGGCACGTGATCTTGCTCTTGCGTCTGTTTATGATAACGTGGTGGCCTGGCTGAGAGACAAGACGTGCTCTAGCATATAGTTCGGTCTGGCAGCTTTAAATCAAATCAAATCTGCTCTAAGCGAAGCAGCTGAAAGCCTACAGGTTTACTGTAGATAACGAGGATCACGGATGCATTGTTCTGCAAGCTGTTCAATTTTTTAGTCATTCATTGTGTGAGTGGTTGTCAGTTTACACATAATTTATTATATTTTTTTCATCTCCGTAGAAAAAAAACTTAATCGACGAGAAAGCGACGAAGACGCTACGCGCAATACGAATCCAAATTTTAGGTTTAAGGTGTTGCCATTTGTTTCCAAGTTTCTTGGTTGAATTTTGCTTGTTGATGCTTTAATTTGTCGCTTGTAACGAAACCATCAAGCAGAGATAATCATCGTGAAGCATCTTATCCAAGAACTCAACAAAAAAGCGTATTGTGAGAGTTGAATCAGTCACCACCTTTAACGATGGTCGACGTGGAAACAACGCTCCACCCACTGCGTCACGTTCACTTTATTTGGGTGTTGCATTGTTATGACTAGGGCAGGGGTCGGCAACCTTTTGCACTTAAAGAGCCAAATAGTCCGTTTGTTACAATACGAAACCCAGCGGGAGCCGCAAAACCATCGTCAGGTCCAAAAACTTCAGTTATTCCGAAAATGATTCCTAAAAAAAAAAAGATCTTTATTTACCTCCAAAAGGAGCCACAACTGGGGGGTTCAAAGAGCGCAGGTTGCCGACCCTGGACTTGGGCAACCAAAAGTCGCTTACGGATTGTACGCAAACCAAATTTTAGAGTGATTTTTCAGAAAGCTTTCAATGCATTGTTTCAAATCGTAGTTTCATAAGTCAAAAGAAACCAAAATTCAACGTTTGCGCAAAAACTTTTTTTACGAAATTTTCTTCCTTTTTTTCGTGTTTCAGTGAAATCATTCATTCATTTATTTTTTTATTTTTGACGAAACGTGCAACGGTGCAAGCATCACACATGTGAGCGTTTTCCAAACTGGGAGGCGTGGACTAGTCTAAAAAGAGGCGCAAATGTTAGTCATGATCATTTAATAATATGGTTGGTGTATTATTTTGTGAAGGAAAGCGTCATGATTAATATTTTGTAGTAACACAAAGTTTGAAAACTACTGTTTTAATGTGTACGCTTACGGGCGATATTGCAAAGTTTGCAATCTTAAAATGTGCGAGAATTGTGCAACAGAAAAATATTTTGAATGAAAGGCTTCAGCACGTCCACAAAATCTCGTCACAACTTAAACAACAGGGTTTCCCAACTGGGGATGCTTGCACCTCTTGGGGGGGCGAGGAAGCATTCCAGGGGGTTCAAAACGGCTGATAGATTTTTATCTTGTAATAAGAGTGTTTTTATTTTAGGTTGCTCAGTGTCAATTGATTAAATGAACTGATTCTGAGGCGGATCGCAAATAATTTTTCACTCTTCGCATAGTGCTGAAACTGCGCTCTGCCGTTGCAGATGTTAATATGACACAGAAATAATATTGCAAGGCGACTTGTATTGTGGGACAGACTTTTTTAATGCTTGCATCATGGTTCATTTCATAGCAAGTGGTAGCTTCAAAAACACAACATAGTTTAGGATCAACATCATTCACATTAGAATCACTTGCATTGAACGACCCAGACGCATCGCATGCTGATTTTGCAAAATCCAATCTCATGTCATTTTCAGAATTACAATCCTGTCACTGGTATTTAATTTGCAGTTGGTGTCAACATCTTTAGCTTTTGGAAACTTTTGGGAAACGTTACTTGCGACATTACTACCATCATGCACGCCGCTTCCACAGCTACTCCGTAGCAGCAGCTACTCCGTAGCAGCTGCTGCTACTCCGTAGCTGCAGCAGCGGCTGCTACTCCGTTACTCCGTAGCGACATTACTACCATCATGCACGCCGCTTCCACAGCTACTCCGTAGCAGCAGCTACTCCGTAGCAGCTGCTGCTACTCCGTAGCAGCTGCTGCTACTCCGTACTCCGTAGCTGCTGCTACTCCGTAGCAGCAGCTACTCCGTACTCCACAGCTACTCCGTAGCAGAAAAAGTTTCGGTGATTTTTTTTCTACCCCTGATGATCCTGCTTTACCAGTTCTCTCTGAACTTCTTTGGTCCGACGTTCTTTGCGAGGCATTTGAAACGTCACTAGATAAACAGTTTAGAGCAGTTAAAAGAAGGCCTATGGTTATCTTACTAACCAAGTATCTTGAAAATACACTATTAGTGTTTTACGTTTAAGCTATAGGCGAACTGATCGAATATTTCGATTTAATTTAGCATGCTTTTGTGTGGTAGGCTGTCAGTTTCTTTCAAGGGCAGTGCTTTCTTGCTGACTTTTGCAACTGCAATTTTAGGGTTCTGATATTAGTAATTTTTACTACAAGCAATATAAAATAACATAAGCGGATATATCCAGGCACGCCCAGAGGGGGAGCAGGTGGGGTCACTGCCCGGGGTTCCAGACGCGATTATGATTGTTTGATTTCGGGCCAAAATTTCAACATCTGTGGACGCTATGACCTTTCTTTTTCGGTCATCGGTTAATTTTGGGGTACCACTGACCAAGGGGCCCAAACGAAGTTTTTGCCCCGGAGCCCGAAATTTGTCTCAGCGCCCCTGGATATATCCGTATATTTAGATTTTGGCTGACTGGTTACTCGGATAATGTGTAATTGCTGAAGAGCATAATCTCTTAACTGCTGAAGCAACAACAACAACAACTGAATTTATTTAGTCAACATCACAACTAAGGCGATATCAAACAATGTTCAAATTTAAGAACACTTTTAAATTGAGCACAAAAGAAAAGAGGTGATTTGACAAGGAATCGCGAAGGGACGCGAAGTCTTTAAGTCAAGCGATTCCCGAGGCAATAATCAAATACTTGAAAAAAGGCTCGAATGGAGTGAAAGCTTTAAGAACATACTTTATGAAATGAATTTATAGCTAATTATTTGAGATATTCATCCTCTAGGATTATTACAAAACTTGGTTTTAAGATGAATAATTAAATTGAAAATTTATAGAATGTGATGCATAGATAATTTTATTACTGAAAATCATATATAATTTTGAAATATAAGCTCCTTATGTGTTTTGAGGAATTTACGACGAGATGATTGTTTTAATGAGAACGGTAAAGAGTTCCATAACTTAGCTCCTTGAAATTTGATCGATTTTTGTACCCGATTAGTTGCATACAAAGGTAATATTAAATTTTGACGAGAAGATGATCTTGTATTATGAACATTGGCGTTCTTAAAATCTATAAAATAGTCATTAAAATATTTTGGAGTATATTTGCTAATGTAACTATATACAAACTTGCTTAGCTCAATTTTGTATAAATCGTTTAACTTCAGAATTTTGAATTTACGATAAAGATGTTTAGGAGAAGTACGCCAACCAAGATGACCAATTGCTTTTAAAGCCTTGTTTCGAAGAGACCTTAGTTTAGTGAGGTAGGAATTATTGGTAGATCCCCAGATAATTATCCTCAGATAATCAGATAATATATGAAGCAGTGTTTGGTAAATGCAGCGGACTATGGCTTGCTTGGGGCGCCTGAAACTGCTGGATTCTGTTTTTAGTTTTTCTCGACTCGATTTTTGCCGAACACGATTCCAAGTCCAATCCCGCTGAATAAAAAATTCAAGACCGCAACCTTGTGTTAAGAAAGAAATCGGAATATACGCTCTGAATTTCTTCTGTATTTATCGCTACCTGCTGAAATTGACAACCAAATTGTTGAAAATGACGTACTAAAAATGCAGATTGTAGAAGTTATAGAAATGCTAAATGTAACGCAGGGATTTTTACTCGCATGTTTACATAAAATAACCAAAACCTTCAGAATACCGCAGTAACCAAGGCTATTGAAATTTGGTCTTGCTACCGCAATGCCTCCTCCTCTGTGACCTCATCGGTAGGCTCAACCATTTGCTCTTCAACGAAATCAAACCGATTAAGATGTGCATTAAGTCGTGCTATTTTTCTGGTGTATGATTAGCGAACGAATTATATCAGACGAGAATGTGGATTCTTCGATTTTGCCGTTCTTTACTTTTACACCTACATTGATGAAAACTTGGTAGACAAAAAAACTTAATGTTTAACGTTAGAAGCACAAAAACTTACGTTTCTATGCTACTCCTTACTAATACTGAATTTGCCATGCATGGAAAAACTAACAACCTCACCATCAGACCTACTCGCATTATTTTTTTCGCAACTCAAAATCCAAATCACCAAAAAAATGACGCGAGTCCAGGTACTGATCCAAGGTAGACAATACGATTCCTCTAAAACTGCAATCGAGTCTTGCTAAAGCTGGAATAACTGCAGACAATGGGAGCGAAACTGACACTACTGATACCTTCGCTGTACTACAGAGCAGACGTTTTGCTTCGTTGCTATCCCAATGGAATGCTAAGGGCATTACTGCCTCCCCCCATTCCGGCATCCCTGCTCATACTACAACTCGTAAAAATATCAAACGATTCAAAAACATCATATTGAAATGAATGGAATTAACAAATTCAGGGTTTACAAAAGAATATGCGGCTATTGGGCGTGGGACACCTTTAGTTTGGGACACTTAAACCGAAACCTTGTTTTAACCCTGATAAGTCCTATTCTGTTACAAATTCAACCAGCGCTGATAGTTGTGGATTAAATGCTTTCTGTATCTGATTTGATTTTCCATTAATTGTCTTTTTCGCTTTTCATTCAGATGTATTGTCATCGACATGGTCTAGCAGTTCGGCGCGCAGGTATGAACAAATCCTACGTGACGGGTTCGGTTCACAAATGGAGCTGATCGCAGGTGGCATGCATCGGCTGGCTGATGAGACTTGAAGAGCGCAAGCTCACTTCGCAGTTTTGTTTAATTTTGTAGAATTTTCTATTTGATATTTTTGTTGTAGGTCTTACCATTTTGTTGATGTTTGTAATCAAGGAAGGATTTTGACACATGAAGAAGTGCCAGTCTCAACAGCTTTCGCTGACCCTACTTCTCTCTTACGAGTAAATATCCAACATGACATTCATTAATATGTCTCCTGACAGGCGCTGTTTCAACCTTGTTAGATTTCATCAAAAGAGCTTTGAGTAGTGCGTAGTGAAGATCTAAAAAATTAATTTAAGGACCTCGTAAGATTTCTTGCTTGTGGTACTCTTAGCTTTAAAATGGTATTCACAGCTTCCCTGCTTTGACGCTCAGCATTAAAGGGACAGTGTGAAGAACAATGCGGCAAGTTTGTTTGTTGTACTGTTTGGAAAGCGCTTGGTGGGATTCTATGATCTCGGAGTGATTGACAGATGTCCGGCAACTCCTAAGCGATCTCGGTATGGCGCTTTGATCGCTTTAATAGGGAAATAAATACGCAACTAAATACAAATTGTAAAGTAGCAAATGGTCATGGTTGGCGTATCTGTTAGAATGTTAGATGAAAGGTTGAATTAGGCACTAATGGTGTGTTTTTGTGTTTTAGATTCTATGGAACTTAGTCGCTCAGAACTCTGCAGCTCTGCGCAATGCCATTGCTTCTCGCGACTATGTCCAATCAAAGTTGAACGATTACAATATCATGCTATTATTGGAGCCGAAACATTATGACGTAAGTCTTCCACATATCAAGGAGGAAAATATCAAAGTGTAAGCAAGGCAGTGCAAAACTGAAAGTTTTAATCCAGTTTTCAAAATTGCTGTGGCTGTTTCTTCCTTAAGCTATTGCCGTCCCTTATTTATTGTATTGCGACAGTTTTTTCGGTACTTGCACACAAGTATGATCCGAAAGGCAGAGTAAACTATAAGGATAATTGTTGGTAAACTAATATATACCAATTTTTTATCGTTTGTTTTTTGCCGTTTATGTTACTGTAGCATCGAGAAGATTTTAGCATCCGGGCAGCTTCGAGAAAATTTTTAAAAAATGTTAGAATAGCGTCACTGGACGGTACATGACATTTTTAGAAAATCGTTTTGATATTAAATCGTTTGGTTGATTTGCTCAGTTCCAGATTATGCTGATTTTTTGTCATTTTTATTGAAGATGTTGATTCGGCGATTGAGATTGAACATGGATCACAAAATCAACTTGGAAGTAGCACTTGCTGATAACGCAGCCTTCCCTGATGGTGGTGCTCGTCAAGCGCTTTTACATTCGTCTGTTAAGGTGCTTCACACTATCAAAAAAAAGCTTCACTGTACTCGCAGAATTACCCTGAAGCGTGTAACGAATGCGGGGCTTATCTCCGCGGCTTAGCACTTGCACTTGGCACTTGGCTACACAGTTATGAATAAGCGGCAACGGCGAGCCCATTGGCGACATTGTATCTGATTTAACCTGCCCGGGAATCAAACCCCAGACCTCTTGCACTGTCAGCGGTCTCTTAGAACTTCTACGCCTGCTGGTCGGTTTGTTTCACACGATAATGATTGTCCGTTTTTTCGTATGAAACTGTTCATGAATCATGAGACAGGCCTTTTCTGCGGATCTGCTCGGCTGATTGAAGAATAAATATTCAAGCGTTTCTCCGCTTTTTAGTACAGCAGGTTGATTCAGCTTTAGTATGTTTTTCGTATTTTTTGATGAACGTTTCTTCGGAGATGTCGCGCCGAGGCTCTAAGCCGCGGAGATTATCCGAGTCACTTGTTAACGCTTCGGCGTAATACCGCGAGTGTAATGAAGATTTCATTATTATTTTTTGATTTGATGGGTACATGTTATGTGTGTCCAGTATGTTGCAACGTATATGAGCAATTTAGATAGCGCTATTTATAATTTTCAACGATCTGCCAAGTGGAAAGAGCATCTGCTTCTGGAAAACTTTTGAAACGATTCTTACTCGAATTAAACCAATGACTGTAAAATTGGTAATTACAGCTTCCCTACTTGACACTCTGCATTAAAAGGGCAATATGGAAAACACACTGGTAAGTTTGCTTGTGGGGTTTTTAATAGCACTTATCGGGATCTCCCATCTTAGAGTGGTAGACAGGTTGCCGGCAACTCATAAACGAGATCGTTGTAGCGCTTTGATCGCTCACGTGACGAAAGGATAAATACGTTACCTCAGTAATTTTAATATACCGTAAACAGCAAGTCTCTGTGAATATTGCGTGTTTTTCGATGCTACTTCACTGTAAAAGCAATTTTAAAGAAGTTGAATTTGGTAATAACAGGCCAATGTTTTGAATCTTGCTTTTGCGCTTGGAGTGTTCTTCGCTGTCTTCAGTAATAAGTGCTTGTATCTTCAGGACTTTGAAAAAATTATTGTTGGAAACATGAAGACGAAAGAAAAGCGCCAGTTCTATAAACCAAAAATATATCACAGGTAATATATGGGTATGCCCAGAATTTTGTTTTGGCTTGTAATCGAAAAATGCTTTTTTGCAGTTGTGTATGTCTAGAAGCGTCAAAGTCTCAGTGTATTTTAATATGTACAACTAGAAATTGCTTAAGCCCTTTGCTTGGACTCGTCACTGCAACGAGTAACGTTTCTTGAAGCAAGAAGTTAGAACAATAATGAAGCGTTTATTTGAATGCAATTACACTATAATGACCGGCTCGAGAATCGAACTCCTGACCTCCCATGCCGATGGCAATATCGCTTACTACTACGCCTTCCGACCAGTTAAAAATGAGACAGATGTGCTGTTGAGTTTTGCTGATATTACGCCGAAGCGTGTAACGAGTCAGGGGACCCGTCTCTGCGGCTTAGAGTCAGTGCTGCACAGCTTGGAAGAAACGTAGCAGTAGTGGCGAGTCGTTGGCGACACTGTGTCCGTTATGACCAGCCCGGGAATCGATTCTAAAACCCGCCGCACCTAAAGCAATTTTTAGCCACCTCCAACCGGTCAAGTGGGGTGTGCTGTTCGTAAAATAGATCGATATTTTTTCAGATCACAAATGGACAGAGAAATTCGCTATTCAGTTGGCTTGGTAGTGAAACACGGTCGAAATGTGTGTGTTGTCCGGGGCTGGGACTCGGAATGTGACAATTCAAGCTGGACATCTGCGGGCAATACTAGCACTCGGGAAGCCATAGGCCACCAGCGAGTGAATTTTAAGCAACCATTTTACCACGTTTTGGTTGCTTACACGAGTGTGAAAAGGTTGGTGAAGTTTAGTTTATGTTTTGCCCCTCGAATGACCGAGTTGCCCCTGGAGCGGTAGTCTCTGGGTTCGGTTCCGAGTCTGTACGATCCAAAGGCTTGAAAGTTAGTCTTTTATGTAGCTCTGCTTGACGTTCATTGTTGAACATCAAGCAGAACTACATAAAATTGTTGAACGTCAAGCAGAACTACATAAAAGACTAACTTTCAAGCCTTTGGATCGTACAGACTCGGAACCGAACCCAGTCTATATGTTACACCCAATCTATATGTCTTTAAGAACTTTTTGGTTAGTTTTGTGATCACAACACACTTTCAGCATGGATAAAACAACAAATTAAAGAATCAAATCTTCATTGCATGCGCGGTATTACGCCGAAGCGAGTGGCGGGTCCCATCTCTGCTGTTTAGCGCCTGTGCAACACAGCTCCGAAGATACATTGCACATTGCAGCGGCAGCCAGCGGTTGGCGACACTGTGTCTGACTTGGCCGACGCGGTAATCGAACTCCAAACCTCCTGCGGCAATAGCGATGGCTTTAACCTCGACGCTATGTCATTACAGCTGTACGTCGTCTTATCGCATTCTTTATCATGCTGATGGTGCGGAAATAAAAACATTACTACTGACTTGTTCAAGTTTAAATTGCCAATTTTTCACTATTTTGAAGCATTTTTCCAAACAAAGGGCAAAACATGTGTGGATTGCATGTTTCCGAATGGTTTTACAGATAAAAGAAATTGTTTGTTGACCAACCGGTTGACGCAGTGTTTGAAGGCATTGCTGTCAGCGCGGGAGGTCTTGGTTCGATTTTCGGGCCGATCAAATTGGACACAGGGTTGCCAACGGCTTGCCACTTCTGCGTCGTATTACCAGAGGTGTGTTGTCCAGACTTCGGGGATGGCCCTGCCGCTCTTTACACGCTTGTGTGTAATAGTTTTAGTTTATTTATTTGTCGCTTTTGGATCATGTCATAATAACACTCGCAAATATAACACGCAACAAACTATTGTAAAAAAATGACCGTGGACTGGAAGGGACCTGCTACGGTCATCTAGTCAACAGCCCCCGCTATTTGGACCGTATCGCTCGCATATGAGCGTCAGATATATTGGAGTAACGGTATGTGTAATTGTTAGGAGAGACTTGTTGCGAGACCACACGTCGTGAATCTTTATTTGTCGTCGTTTATAGGATGTTTCATTTTTTCACCATTTTCGGTTTAACACACGCTTGGGGTCGTGTCTGCTAGAGTTTTCGACACTGATCAAAAATACCAACTATATTTTCGATTGTGACGTCATTTTGAGGTTCCAGCGCGCGTTTGAAGTTACGTCACAAGGGATTTTTCCACTATTTGCGTATCTCGAAAACGGTGCACGCTAGAAAGTTGGGAGTAGTGTCAAAATGCGCGGAAGCGTCAATTTCCTATACCTTTACCGAAGACCCAAAGTGCCTATCTGCTTCAGAAAAAAAGTTGTAAGTTATCTGAACAAATTGAATTTTCGGTCATTTTCAAAAGATCTGCGCATTTTCTTTATTTAGCTCCCTGCATTATGCCTGATCTTTTTCAGATTTGAACTAGAAATCTTTTATATTGTATAATGTCACCACACATCACATCATTTATATACGTTTTACGGTCAGCATTACACAGTAGAGCACGCAGCTGTAGCTCAATAGGACTCGTCTGTTTCATATTGATGCAGAGTTTTTTGCTCACCAGTCCTTTTCAGCTGGGCGATTCTTTTTTTTGTTCGCTGTGCTTACCCGTTTTGCAAAACTGTGCAGCAGTTGATATACTTTGTCAAGGGATACAAGGCGCATCTTTGCTTTGCATCGTGAGAAAATGCTTCATTTGAGTAGCTCGCTTCACTAAGCATGATTTGATGTCTACTAATGGCAACAAAGAATCTCTTTAAACTGCCTTTCTGGTAAGTGACTGCGTGTTGGTAACGCAACGTTTTTGGGAATAGCCAATGTGATGCGAGCCTCAGGTAATACTTGAATACAAGATCTGCCAATTCAGGTTCAGTATCATTCCAAGCCAGAAGAAGATTTCGTTAAAAAAGAATGATTGCGGAGTCTTCTGCAACTGCTAGCTGCAGATGTCTTTCGAAGAACGACGAGACAAGGAGACACACACTGACGAAATGCATAAAGCAGTTTTAGTTGGATTTGCTTTCTGACCGGAAGTGATTTGCCTTGCTCCAAATATAACTGAACGCAAATATCCATTCGCTGTCGTAATCCAACGCGCATGTGATGTACCTGCTCGTTTGTTTTCCAAAAGGTAGTGAAAGATTGAGTGGGATGCGACAATGGAGCAGGCCAATACCAATAAACACATTTGATCACGTCTAACTCGCAGTTCTTCACTTTTTTGATTAGAAGATATCCCATTTTTGCTTTGCAGTTCTTCACTTTTTTGATTAGAAGATGTCCCATTTTCGCTTTGACGTGGACTGAGCCGTTTTTGTGACAGAAACGGTAAGGTCATGATGAGGAAATATACACGTGATGCATGCTTTTTGAATTGACCTGATTTTGTTGAAAAGCGCACCCTCTTATGTTGTACTAACGGGACCTTGCATTTTTCCTTCTTTTGCTAATATCACGTTGCTGAACTAAATTTTACTAACGTGAAACGTGCGCCCTAACCCCATAAATGCCAAAACTTCGAAAATTCTCTACAAGTGTCCTGGTGATTTCAGATTTTTTTTACCATTGTTGAGAAATGCGTTGTCATCATTGCTGGTGAGAAAGCAAATACAAGTAAAATTGCTTCGTGCATTTCGTCAATATGTGTCTCCTTGTCGCGTTCCTCAAAAGATATCTGAAGCTAGCAGTTGCGGAAGACTTCACAATCATTCTTTTTCAACGAGAACTTTTGGCTTAAAATGATACTGAACCTGAATTGGCAAATCTTGTATTCAAGTATTACCTAAAACTCGCATCACATTGGCTATTCCCAAAAACGTTGTGTTGAGCGAACACGCCAAAGTGTAACCACACACCAGAACGGCAGTTCAAACGGATTCTTTATTGTCATTAGTAGACATCAAATCATGCTTAGTGAAGCGAGCTACTCAAATGAAGCATTTTCTCACGACGCAAAGCAAAGATGCGCCTTGTAGCCCTTGGCAAAGTATATCAACTGCTGCACAGTTTTGCAAAACGGGTAAGCATAACAACACAGCGAACAAAAAAAAGAATCGCCCAGCTGAAAAGGACTGGTGAGCAAAAAACTCTGCATCAATATGAAACAGACGAGTCCTATTGAGCTACAGCTGCGTGCTCTACTGTGTAATACTGACCGTAAAACGTATATAAATGATGTGATGTGTGGTGACATTATACAATATAAAAGATTTCTAGTTCAAATCTGAAAAAGATCAGGCATAATGCAGGGAGCTAAATAAAGAAAATGCGCAGATCTTTTGAAAATGACCGAAAATTCAATTTGTTCAGATAACTTACAACTTTTTTTCTGAAGCAGATAGGCACTTTGGGTCTTCGGTGAAGGTATAGGAAATTGACGCTTCCACGCATTTTGACACTACTCCCAACTTTCTAGCGTGCACCGTTTTCGAGATACGCAAATAGTGGAAAAATCCCTTGTGACGTAACTTCAAACGCGCGCTGGAACCTCAAAATGACGTCACAATCGAAAATATAGTTGGTATTTTTGATCAGTGTCGAAGACTCTAGCAGACACGACCCCAAACGTGTGTTAAATCGAAAATGGTGAAAAAATGAAACATCCTGATGAGCAAAATGAAGATTTGTTTTGAAGATTTTTATTGAAAATGTTTGTTCCGCGTTCCGCTACTCGGTTGGTGTATTTTTTTCTCAAACCTATGGGGCGCCGTTTGGAAAAAAACTATTCGTTTTGTGAACCATTTTTTTTGAGCTTATTTAGACCATAGTTTGTCCGATATGTATATTGAAAATGTCCTACTTATATATCGGACAAAATGTACTCTAAGTCGGACCAAAATACACGCGCAAAATAAGTCGGACAAAATCGTTTTTTCCAAACGGCGCGCCACACGCCATTTGGAAAAAACGATTTTGTGACCCCTGTTTTTCGAGCTTATTTGGACTATAATTAGTCCGATATATACATCGGAAATATCCGAGTTATATATCGGACAAATTCGCCGTTTGGAAAAAAACTACACGTTTTGTGAACCATGTTTTTTGAGCTTATTTAAACCATAATTTGTCCGATATATATGGGGCGCCATTTGGAAAAAACGATTTTGTCCGACTTATTTTGCGCGTGTATTTTGGTCCGACTTAGAGTACATTTTGTCCGATATATAAGTAGGACATTTCCAATATACATATCGGACAAACTATGGTCTAAATACGCTCAAAAAACATGGTTCACAAAACGAATAGTTTTTTTCCAAACGGCGCCTCATAGAAACCTTTTTTATTTTCAGTTATGTTCCGGAAGACCGTCTTAAAGTGTTAAAATTTGAGCAGATTCTAGATCACTGGGAACTGGGACGATATTTCTCTGCCTCCAGAATGCGTCCTTTTTGTCATTACATTCCGAATTCCGAGCTTGCCTTCCAGTATCCAGACGATCAATCCTACACTGAACAAAAAGTTGCTGAACTTTGGGGACAAATTTAGTGCATTCGCAATGCTGTACTGGATTAATTGTACATAATCGCTCATAAAAACCAGGGCCTATGGCGTATTGCAGAGAGTAAAAGACACACTCTCCCTCAGTTTTGGTTATGCTTGTTAATGCATTCTTGCTTCTAAAGTGCATATTTTCAAGATAACCGACTTTTTATTCCTAGCCCTTAAGAATTTTAGGGCCCTCCTCTGACTGTGGAAAAAATATTGTCGATATTTACCCCACTACAAGTGCAATTTTTTCTCCTATTCTAACGCCACCTACCTAGATTTCAGCTCACTAATCATTTTTATTTTCGCTTGAATCCCTGCTTGTAAAGCTTTTTGCTGTGACTTTTATTGGTTTTTACGCAATACGGTTTGTTCAAATCGAAATTTGAACTTTTTTGTGTGTAACTATTGCGTATTAATCATTAGACTTGGTGCCTTTTGCTGTGACGTGACCATAATTGAGCGCGGATATCATTTGTAACGTGCAGTGTTGCTTTTAGCTTTTGTATGATCAGTTGAATTCGTGCGTCGATGCTTGCCTGGTACCAAAGCCTTTGGTTTTATTCCTCAGGTAGTTAATATTGCTGTACCTCATTATTCACTTTTTTATGAAATCAATGCGTGCTAATCGTTGGTGCTTTGTCGTAATGAACATTTGCTGTGAATTTTTCGTTTTACAGATCATTAATTTATAGCGATGATTTATAGTATTTTGAGTAAAACGTCGAGAAGTTTCATCCGACTGATACTATCTGTCACATCGGATACTTTTCAAACTCTGAAAACTCGGATTATCTGACCTTATGGCGTCTTGGGATATTGTACCGGATGATATCATCATCGAAATATTACTATGTAGCACACAAGTCTGAATGAAGCTCAATCTCCTCTGGCAGAGTGCTCAATAACTATGGCTAGCTAGAGCTGTTTATTTAAATAAAATCACTTTAAAACGTAAAAAACCACTACAGCCTGTTTCGCTTTTGTCGGCTCTTCAGGTGGTATAGAGTATCTTATTCAAATAGTATAGAGTATCTTATTCAAATAGTATTGACTATTTGAATAAGATACTCTATACCACCTGAAGAGCCGACAAAAGCGAAACAGGCTGTATAGTGGTTTTTACGTTTTATGGTGATTTTATTTGAATATTACTATGTGGCATATTGGATTACACTGATGTGGTAAACTTAAGCTTAACTAGCAAAAGATTTAATACCTTGCTGAACAGTGATAGTATTTGGAAAAAAATGTTCATGAAAAAATGGCCTAGTTTGTTATTAGGAACAACAAAATTTAGGAAGATAATTGATAAAGCTTCCAAGGACGAAATTTATGGGAAAATTTTGTACCGGAAAGTTAGCGTCATTTTTCAACAACTGAATGCGCTTCATATTTATTTCCACGAAGATCTTTTGGATGATAATAGGCAGCACTTTGGTAAAATACTCCTCCACCAGCGGAAAACAAACTGGCAAAGTTAGAGAATTTTCGCGTCGATGCCAGGTGCCGCGTATCCATTACGTAAACACGGAAGCTTCCCGCTCTTTTGAACTCGAGCAGAGAAATTGTGAATACGGTACTTTTTTATGACTGGGCCAAAACCTTCGCGCCGGTTAGCAAGTATACCTCATACAGCAAGAGCGAATATCCTTGCATCTCCCTCGATTTTTGTAGTTGCTAAATAGGGACTGGTCTTACCAGAGGATCAAAATAGGGGTAATATGGACCACTTCCTTTTTTAAACGTTAAAAATAATTTTTGTTTAATTCTACGCAACAGCTAGATTTAGAAACATCATAATCCTTTTTTTCATTGGCTTTACAAATGTGGTAGGCTACGTTTTAGAAAGAGTAAAGCTGAATTGAAAAAAGACTAGGTTGGTGATCTAATTTAAGGTGATTGATAAATTTTGTGTTGCATTTGGTGTATTGATCTCAGGAAAAAAAATTTGTTGCAGGAAGATGGAAAATTTCCTAACTAATCCAATCATAGTTAGTTAAACTACTTGTGTCACAGCAGAAATTAGTAAAAACCTACGCAGTGAGCAATGGCCAATTTGTGTAAAATGGACCACAGCATCAGCAAATCATTTGATGTGTGTTCCGCACCGACTACAATCGTTGACGTAACTCAAATCTAAGCAAGACATCATAAAGTTTCGAACCATAGTCCACCTTTTATAATTTGCCGTTGTTGACCTGTTGTTCATCCGTATCGCGCCACACATTTGTTTTTTGTAATTACGTAATCGTGCTGCACTCATGTCAGCTGACAGTTGCTTGTTTTATTTTTTGAATTATTACTGCTTCGCGCCTCCGGCTGCTTGCAAGCCAATCACCTGTCACCTTACACAACGGTCTTTGGTGTGTGTCGCTGTTTCGTCGGAACAATTTTGGAACCATCGATGGAAGGACGTTCTTTTTTAACGAGATTTTAGTTCGATATTTTATATCAAGCTTTTAGTCATCTGTTTTTTGCCGGGTTAAATTTCAGTTATTTTTTGCTTCGCTGATGCCTCACTGATGCTTCCCTGATACCACACCACTACAGTACGTGCTGCTCAGATTGTTACTTTCTACGTCAAAACTTGAAGTCAATATTACTATTGTTTGGAAAGTCTGATTGGTTCTTGCAGAAAGTCAGGGAAGTGAAGGTGCACTAGTTCCTAGTGGACAAGTCTGAAGAACTTAGTCGCGGGTTATAACAATGTGAGAAAATGCAAGGGACAAATTAATGTTTCGACTATAACCAAAGTCTCGTAAGCCTTGCTACGCACAGCCAATCCAGGCTAAACTCATTCCAGACTGTGGAGACTCTGTTTTTGCATTGTTTTACCTGTACATCTCGACTTCATCTCTTTTCTAGGTTGTGCCCTATTTTTGGCAGGCGACTGGCCCCAAACAACGATACCCAATGAAAGAACCTATAACCACTAACCCACAAACAAGTTACCGTTAGCCTAACTAGCCCACATCACTAGAAGCCCCCATGGTAACCCACTCATTTGCAGCTGCAGACGCGTTTCGACCTCATTATGGTCTCATCAGTGCAGCATAGCAACCTCCCACCTTCCTCAAAAAAAAAAAATAAATTCTAACCTTCAAAAGAACTACACACTCCAAATCTAAGCCTCTCCTCGTTCTGCTCAAGGTAGAACATTTGAAATAAAACCTTCAAGAAAATAATACAGGCTGGATTATGATGTCACAGATTCACTGTAAACAATCGATAAGAATAAAAAAGTCCGGTTGGTTTAAACATTATTTTCCCGGTAATCTGAGAAGGAATAAATGTGAAAAAAGCTGTGATAAATCATAATTAGCCAATTATTAGCAGTTGCAGAGGAAATCAATAAAGACATTCAGTCATTAACTTGTAAATTAAGTTTTGTTGATGACTTTTGGATAAGATGGGGCTGTACTTGGATGTGACAGGGATACAGGTGATTGATGGTACCGGTACTAGTATCCTGGTGTATGTTGCCTAAAAATTTAGCGTTAGTGTAACTGCTGTATAGGGTAGCCATCAGAGCTGGATGTCTCGAGACGTGACTCGGTCTCGAGACACGTTTTTGAGTGTCTCGATCTCTCTATGCCAATGTCTCGTCTCGATCTCGAACCTTGAAAGTCTCGGAAAATGGTCATGTCTCGATCGAGGCATGAAAAAATTTTGGATTTGAAACAGCATTCAGGTCTTTGATACGGAAGCAACAATGGTACTTACCTGATGTATTCAAAGTAAAACATTGTGCGTGATTTCGCACTTTGCAAAAACATTCCGCCTTATTTTGTTTAGACCATTTTGCTTTGTTGTTCAGGCCTGCAGAATTGCAGGCTTTTGCTTTCTTTTTTTGAGCAGCATATGTGAAAACTGGTCTATTTCAACCACTAAGCACATGCATTCGATGGTAATCTACTCTAGACCAGGGATGTCTGACCTTTTGATTTATTAGGGACCCATTGCAAAATTAAATATTTAACTGGGCCGCAAAGCGACCAGAATTTCAATATTTCATATTATAGTTCTGAGAAAAAAAAATTAACCATTGATAGGTAGGCCTTGTGCTGAGCCGCGTTTTGCTGAAAATGCATCTTTTTTAACAAAGAAAATTTAAAATTCCATTGATATAATTTATTAATGTAATGATTAATCCAATAATGTTAATTTAGTTTTAACTTTTAACAATATGGCCTTCACTCAAAGACATAACGACCGCTAGCCACGTCTAAAAAATTAATATATTTTTTATGGGCAAACGGTGTGTCAAATCAAAACATTTTCAAGAGAGTAACGTGTCATATGTCATAAAATTAAGAATTCTGCAAAATTGTTCCCTATGAAAGATGCTATTCTCGTCTGGTTCAACAACAGCTATCAAAAGATTATTCAAAGTAGTCCAGGCCCCAAAAAGGCTTCAAATCGAAACAAGTGCAGGGATTACAGTTGCAGGAAATTTGGTTACCGACATGGGAAGTGCTTCCAGATTTGAGCTAGCTCTTTTTATGAGAAAGTTATGAACCAGACAGACTTTCAAAAATGCATGGTATCACAATCACTTTAACATGTTTATATTAATTGATTTATTATTTATCAAATATAAAGTATTTTGATTAAATTTTATGAACACTCTCGTGCTCAATACTTGATAAACTTGCTAAAAAATTGTTTTAACAGAGGATAGTGGGCTGCAATGCCGACATCCCTGGTCCAGACCAACATAGCCTACCAATGACTTTTTGTTTAAAGTTTTCTTGACACCTCTTTCGTTAGATTAAAAAAGAATATTGGGCCGTGTAATCGTCTGCGAGAGGTATTGCTTGGTTTGCAAGCTATTAAGGACTTAAATCTTCTGTGATAATAAGCTGTTTCGTTGTTATTATGGTGAACTCGTTAAATCATTAATTGTAATCGTTGAAAGGATATGACCAATAGCACATTTATAATAGGCTACATCAGTTCATAACCGCGATGGCTTCATTGCTTCATTTGTTTTTGCTGGTGTCATTTTGGTATAAAGTTATTTCAATAACTTGGCTTAGTAGAGCCCATACTCCAGAGTATTATTATCGTTTTTATATTTTCGAATTTTTGGCTCATGAAGTCTCGTGTCTCGTAACTTTAAAGTCTCGTCTCGGTCTCGAAGCTATGATGTCTCGTCTCGGTCTTGAAGCTATGATGTCTCATCTCGGTAGGTTCGGTCCTCGTTCCAGCTTTGGTGGCCATAATAATATTGACCCCATGCAAGCTAATTAAATTATAAATACTGGTATGTTTCAGATTTGGAATTGTTGATTGTGATAGCAGGATCTTATTAACTTGGCTAAAAATAACATCTGAATAATACTGCAACATAGGGAAAGTAAAATGCCAACCAGAACTTCAAGAAAGGCAAGGGGTTTGCGAGCAAAGTGGACTGAGGAGGCTATGGGTTTTGCTCTTGATGCTTTGAAAAACAAAACCATGGGTGTTAACCAGAGCTGGAACGAGGACCGAACCTACCGAGACCGAGACGAGACATCATAGCTTCGAGACGAGACTTTAAAGTTACGAGACACGAGAAAAAAAACTTAAACTAGTAGTACAATTTTCAAAGAATAAAATTAGAGGACAATGTAGGCTTGCATTTTGGTGCTAACAATATTTTTACACAGAAATCTCAATCAAAAAGCCAAACAATGTAGAGAAGTGGAATAAGTTCATTAATTATAACGAAAGTTAGGCACATTCTACTGCAATTGGCGCAAAGTGATATACTGTTGCTGTCTCCAAGAACAAAAAGTACATTTTCATGCCATAAACTTCATTTTTCATTTAAGTCACGTAGTTGGTCGTTAAGCTTTTTTTCATTTTCTTCACTTTCCTGCACTTTTTTTCTGAAAGCATTAGATTTTGCCAGCAAGGTAAAACTGTGCTTCGTTTCTGCTGCTACAGCTAATTTATTCGCTTCTGTCATCGATTCGATGCTTTCTCTTAATAACTTTCTTTTGCATTCTACTTCATGGATTTCTTTTTCCGCAGCTTTCCTCTTTCTTTTTTGTTTTAAATAGTCATCTTTTTTGCACTTCTAAATGTAATTGATATCTCATTCTTGCTCTCCGAACACTTCGTTTCAATCTGGGGGAGAAGGAAATCTCGCTAAAATGAGCATCACTGCTCTTGACACTAGCGTATACAAAGCGACTAGCGACCAACGACTTTTCTTGCATGTTTTCAACCAAAAGTTCGTTGTTGATTGAAAAACCCCTCTTAACAGCAGCTTGGCCATGGGACAGAGTGAAAATAATTTGGAAAGCTTCCCAAAGCCTTGCATATTTGGGATCTTTCATATGGTTCCAGTAAAATTTATCTAATCTGCTTTTGCTCATTTTGAAACTCAGAAAATCAGCAAGACGGTTCTGCTTCATGTCAATCACAACGGCTTTAAATAGAGCAAGAATTTCGTCACATGCTTCTGCCGAACGCCAGTTTCCTTTGAGCAAAATCTGCAAAACTTTCTCGAATTTTACAGTTGATTCGGTAGAAGGGGAAACCATTTTCTGTGGAACCACACTCACCAGGTAGTTAACCAAAGGATACTTCAGCGGGCATTTTTCCAACAGTTTAGTCACAATAGCAGACAAGAATTTGACGCAATCATTTTTGAAGGAAAGGATACGTAGCTCACTTGCACTTTTTTTCTGTGTTATTTTGTTTAAAATGTCTTGAACAGCAAAACCAAGATCAAGTTTTTTCGGGTGCTTTTGGTTCTGGGTCTTGGCTGGGTCAATATTGGACAGTTTCGCGAATGTATCTGCTTTTTCTAAAACTTCTTTTTTCAAAAAACGGCCCATAAGAGCCTTTAACATATCTTTTGAAGCGGATCCCAAAAAAGGAGCCATAAAAGCTTCGGTTTGAAACTTCGTGAGAAACTCTTGCATTGGTTTTGCCACAGAAACAAAAAATTCCAGCTTAGCGTGAATTAGGAGATCATCGCATGCAGAACTCACTGTAAAGAATGAAACTGAGGTTGGAGCTCTTCCTTATTTCGTAACTGTTTTGACATACTTGTCAATATGAGGCCAAATTTGTAGATTTCGATTAGCCACCTTAATATCTTCCACCCATCTGTGTTGGCAAAATTGCAAGGGAAATACTTCACTACCTGTTTCCTGAATGAAGTCTTCCCTTCTAGCAGGAACGTCATGAAACATTTTGCCACAATGAACGTAATGTGTTGGCAAGATCCTACCCAAATTGTTTTGCTCCTCTTTGAAAACTTCCATGTACTGCATGTAAACCACAGCTTCCAATGTTTAGCAAATCTGGAAGTTCTTCAACACTGCGTTCATAAAAATAATACCGATAAAACTTCCAGTTTACGTTGGGACCATCCATGGATACCTGCATCAAACTACTGGGATCGCGTGAAGCCGTTGCACGTTTGAAATAACTCAACATATCAGCTGCTGTAGCATGACCCAAAAATTTTGAAGCAAAATATTTGTCTGTTATTTCATTCATTTCACTGTCCCAGAATCTCACTATTATGTTCAATTTTTTTTCTGATTAACCTGATTCAAGCTTTCGTCGAATGATACAGTGTAGTTTTAAACTGCACGAACTTTCTCTAACGACAGCTCATGAAAATAAGGGTATAAACCAAAACATGTCAAGTAAGCACACTTTGTAGCTCCACAGGAAAACGACTGAGCTATCTGACTATCTTATCTACCAAGATAGTTCATAAATCTTCAATCTACCAAGTGGGTTTATATATTCAATTTCCGACCTAAAAACAAAACTGATTAATTCAAACCAAAAATCGAACAAGAACAAAAAATGGCCACAAAACACGTTCATTTATGTCCTCGAGTTTAGAATCAATTAATCCATGCATTCGAGAAACGAAGCTTGTGCACGGTGACCATGGTCAGTTCGTGCATCCATTCATATAATAGTGCAAAACATTTTTTCGATTTCTACGAGCATTGTAAAACTTTGAAGTTAGTAGCTGCTTGAATTTGCATAGCCTATAGTTGTTACATAGCCAGTGGGGGGCAAGTTACTTTTAAAAAGGAACTAGTTACAGTTACAAGTTACTACGCAAAAAAAGTAACTTAGTTGCAGTTACAAATTTAAAAAAGTAACTAGTTACAAGTTACAGTCACTTTTTTGCATGCCGCAACACAAAAAAAAACTATCAATTTTCAGCATGTAGAAGCTTCATGGTGTGTATTCAAACCAAAATCATTCATCTTTATATTGAAACCAAACGGAAGTAGACTACGATTCTGATACGATAAACGCTACAGTAATAACAATCGATTGCCTCTCAAAAACGATGACATTTCAAAATGGATATATATCACTAAGTCCACACAGCGCTTCGGCTTTAAAATGTCTTTTTCAATACTAAAAAGTCGTTCAACTGCAGCACTAGAAGCAGCGGCGTGGCGAGAAATTTTAAAAGAGAGGAGGGCCCACTAATTTGACATTTCTTTTTAGCGAAGTTTTTATATGGCAGAACTAATTTGAAGCTGATTGCGAAACAAAAAAAGCTCTAGGGGGGTCCGGGGCATGCTCCCCCGAAAAAATAAAAAAAAAATTTACATGCTGGAATGGCTCTTTTTCGCGCTTTTTGAATAATTTTCAGGCAAATTTCGTTTAAATTTTATGACCTTGATTGTGAAGGTAACGTCTAGTATCAGCCCCCAGGTTCGGTTAGGGCAGTGGTTCTCAACCTTTTTAGCCCACGGTCTACTTCCAAGCTAGCTCAAATATATGCGGACTCAAGTCACTGATAAATACGAAAACAAGGTTGTTCGACAATTTTCTACCAAAAACAAAGCATTATTTATTCCTAACTAAGGATTTAGAAGCTGTAAGGGGTTTCGAAACCATTGATTTGGAAGCTGAAACTTTACATTCATGCCAAAAAATCGACTGAGTGGAATAAATTTTTTCGGTCTGTTTTTATAAGCAATTTTTTATGTTTTTATTATTTTTTTTGAGTGACTCTTCATTGTCAATATGTAATCCTGCAGCAGTCAATTCCTGCATCACTTTGTTCATGTTATTCTCTTTAGCAGTTTTCTTCAAATTTTTCATTACAAGTGTCCCACAAAGCTTCAAAGTTTCTGCATATATTCAAGAATTTGACAATGTTTTCTCCAGACCATTATAAGACTTGCCACTTTGCCATATCCTTTTTTGTAACACCCATTATATTACTTTTTTAACTCGTAAATGCTGACAATAAGCTCGCGAATATTATGCGTAAACGCTGATAATGAACTCGCGAATGCGTAGTCGTAGTCAGACGGAACGATTACACGCTACGATTGGCCACGTGGTAGTAAATTCTTCTTTTAACCCTTACCGTGCCTGTACGTTTCACGGACTCATCCTCGCCCTTCCACCGACTCATTTGAGTCCGCGGACTCGGGGTTGAGAAACACTGGGTTAGGGTTATAGGTTTGGTTAGGATTAGGTTTGGTTTGGGTTAACTTTAGTTAGGGTTCGGTTCAGTTACAACCCTAACCCTAAGTCCCTAACCGAACCTAATCCTAACCAAACCTAACCCTAACCGAACCTGGGGGCTGATACTAGACGTTACCCGATTGCAAGTGCTTCGCGAAATATAATCCATTTTGTTCGCACATTTTCGATTACGCGTGCTTAGGCTAAGTCGTAAAGCTTATTGCTCTAGAAGAGGTTCGAAATTATGAAAAATTGTACTTATCAAAAATGTTTTTGAAAATGCCCGGTAAAGGGGATAGGCTTGCTCACCCCTAATTCTACTCCCTGGATCTGCCCCTGGCCATAAGCTACAGAAACCATCGAAAGAGTCTGGCATACCGGCACTTCAGTCATTTGGCACCATTAATTTTGTTCTTTTTTACTAAAAGGCAAAGTCAAAAGGGGATTACTAACCTCCCCCCTAAATACGCTCATGATTAGAAGGAAGAGCAGTGTCGTAATGAATTAAAAGTTCCATCAGTTCTTCGTGCATAAAAGCGTGTGCATCAACAGTTTGTGAGGGCGAGGCAGAAAGGAACTCCTCTGCACTTTATCGACATTGTTACATCTTCGTCGCTTTGATTGTGCGAACAAACAGCCAAAAAACTGTAACTTAAGCAAGTTGAGCTTGCATCACAGTCGTTGTCGGTGTCACTACTTGTCGAAGTATCTACAGCAGTGTTTCTCAAAGTGGGCAATATCGCCCCCTTGGGGGCGAAAAAAAGCACCAGGGGGCGAAAAGCAAAGAGGGATGAAAGCGGCGAAGGGGGGCGAATGCCGAGGCTCATGAACCGTGTAAGACCTTTTTTGCTCTTCACCGCATTTTTCTTTGCGAATTAGGTAATTCCCATTCATCAGTAGCTCTCGCCCTTGCGAGGTTTATTAGAACACAAGCTTATTAGGGCGAGGGGGCGATGATGATATGCAGAGTACCGTAAAGGGACAATGGGACAAAAAAGTTTGAGAACCACTGATCTAGAGCATTGTCGGTTGCCTAGTTTAGTATATTGCTCTTTTTTTTTTTTTCAATTCGGCCTCAGTTTCAGCGGGCTCGTCAAAGAACCAAGCTCATTATTACGAATGGAGTGAAATTAAATAATTTTTTTCCATTTTTTTAGCGGAAGAAGATACCCCATAGAAGTAACTGTAACTTTTGAGGTTCTAAAGTGGTAACTAGTTACAAATTCCGTTACTTTTGTAGAAAAGTAACTTAGTTACAGTTACTAAAAAAGTAACTAGTCACAGTAACAAGTTACAAAAGTAACTAGTTACAGTAACTAGTTACTTTTGTAACTTGTTACTGCCCACCACTGTACATAGCAATGCACTGCACCGCAACAATAGTTGATTTTAAATGCACTTTGCACTCTTTTTGTTACGGCGGTAGTTTGCTTCTGTTCTGCAATGCGTTTGTTTCTAAGCGTGTTCTTACGTGGCACGGCATATGAACCCAAACTTAACAGTAAAAAAATCTCAGTTCTGTTTCACGTGCATTTCTTTTTACAGTAGTAAAGCAAACACCATATTCTCACACCAGAATCTCTGTGTGACTCTTCGATCAATACATTGCGCGGTGTTGATGCGATCTCTCGAGCAATCTCTTGCCCTCTCCCCCTGCAAACTTTTGGTTTAAGCCGAGAAGTAAAAGATTCAAAAAACTAAAAATTATCACAGTCCTGACCAGGCTGATAAGGTCTATTAGCTGAACGTGAAAAGCCTTACCAATACGATAACTTGTAAGTATGTTTTTGAAACAAAGGAATAATTTTTTAAAAAATCTCCAAGCAAAATTTTTACGCTTAAATTTTTTTCCAAGCCTTTCAACTTTTTGCAATTTTTTCATTACTTTTTCATGACTTTCCAGGAAAATTTATTTTTCCAGAATTTTTCATGACCGTGGGAACCCTGTAATAACTATTGGTAAACTTCTTCCTTCCCTAAAGGACCCCTTGGTTTTGAAAGAAAAATCTTGTTTGGTTTACCAGGTCCCCTCTCAAGATTGCGGGTTCGTATATATCGGAATGACCAAACGAGATCTTAAATCTCGAATATGTGAACGCCAAAAAGCCATCAAATACCAACGTCCTGATAAATCGGCTCTTTGTGAACATTCCATATCTTTAAAACATACAATCAATTGTTCTGAAGTTGAAGTTCTTAAAACAGAAACTGACTATAACGTTTATTTGCTGAAAGTTGGTTCATTAACGAGAAGCCGGAAGTGATGAACAGAAATGACGGTCACACCTTTCCTTCTGTTTATAGGAAGCTACTTAAAAGAAAATTTCTTACTCTTTTTCCTTATTTCAATTTTATTTTGAATTTGCGGTTTATTTTCCAAGTTTGACTCATATGCAAATTTTTCGTCCCGGGAGATTTCTCGTAACGCTTTATTTTTTTGCGATTAGTCCACTTTTCAGTAACCGCAAATTTTGTTGTTTTGACGTAATATTGTTCTTTATTTGGTAATTAATGTACCCATTAGATATATTTTTGAAATGTATTTTACTACTTATTCTACTGTTTTGTGGGATCATTTCAAGCGTCTCTGAAGAAGCTGGTTGTTCTGACCAGCGAAATGTCGGAATTATTAAATTGAATTTTGATCTGATGGTCTCTTTTTTGAGAGTCAATCAGTTCACTTCAAACCTACACTAGAAGAACTGTTTGCTTCAACATTAAAGATGCCTGGTGTACAACTCCATTACATATTTAATTGTAACGATATAACTGTTTAATATGTTTTTGTTTTAAATGCTTTGTCTACTGTAGAAGGTTCTAGACCGATGCGTTGTTATCCAAAGTTTTATTCGTGGGATTGTTTCGTAAGGTTGCATTATGAAGTCATAATTTTCTCTCCATTACGTAATTGTACAGGATCAAAATTTGTGCTTATGACGTCACAATCGTGTTTATTGTGGTTTGGTGTGAATTTTTGCATGTCATGTGATTTCTCTACTTGTTTCTTTTGAGAATGTTACAGAACGTTCTCGAACTTGAATTTAGAGTATAAATAGGCGTGAATTTTCGAGCGTAGTTATTCGAGTGTAGATTTAGTGTCGTAGAATAAGCAATTTTGTTGTATGCTGAAGGGTATAGCCCTTGTTGTACAGTGTTACTGAAGTGAGCAGTGGTGCTTGTGTTTATTGAAAAGTAGTACGGTGAGTACCGTGGCTAAGTGAGTTAAGTTGGGTCGATTATTATATTCGTTTGGTGCAGAAGGTCTTGGTTTTTTCGTGAGGTCAGATCTAAGAACGAATTAATTTCTACGGTTTGTCATACAATTCTTATCAATCGTCCTGTCAGCGAAATAATACCATTTCCTATTTCGCGACATTAATCATTTCGTTATTTATAGAATTTTGCAATTCTTGTACGGTTTTGGCTTCGCTGAATAAGCATGTATCGTCTGCGTACAGCCTAAGAGTACATTCTACAGCATATTAAAAATCATTCACATAAATAATGTATAATAAGGGACCCAAATTGACCCTTGTGGTACACCCATGGTTAAACGTTCTAAATTAGAACATACATTGTTTATAGTGACAAATTGCATGCAATCGGTGAAATAGCTTGTTAGTAGCTGAAGTGCAATCCCTCTAATCCCGTAATATTCTAATTTTAAAAGGAGGCGTTGTTGTGAGACAGAATCAAAGGCTTTTCGAAGATCAAGTAAAACCAGAGATGATAGAATTTTTTTATTGAGATTGTCATATAACGATGTTGTAATATCCAATAGGGCGTGCGATGTGGAATGTTTAGCTCGATACCCGTACTGATAAGGATCAAATACATGATTTTTTTCTAAAAATGATATTATTCTAGTTTTAATCAACTTTTCTAATATTTTAGATAAGCAAGGTAGCACCGAGGTTGAACGATAATAATTAGATGGTGAAAGTTAATCATCTGCTTTGTAAATAGGAGTTACCGCCGCAATTTTTAGGACGTCAGGGAAAATGCCGTATTCAAAGGAGAATGAGTAAAGTAAGCGAAGTACGGCACAAGCACATTCCCAGCCATCTTAATAAAGTAAGAGGACACTGCATTATTTTTTGCAGATTTTTTACATTTTAAAGAATTAATCATGTTAAATATCTCATTGCTTTGCAGTGGATTTAAAAAAATTGAACTTTGAATGCGATTTTGCAAATAAGACATTCAATGATTTGGGTTTGTCGTAATAATTTTATCTGCCAGCGTTTTGCCTACATTTGCGAAATACTTGTTAAATTTTTCCCGCTACATCAAATATATTTTCCACTACTTCATCTTCATGATTTAATTTAGTAGGTGCATCAGAGAAACGTTTTTGTTTTTACTAGCAGGTAAAATAAATCGCAATATTTCCCAAAGTTTTTTTGGGTTAGAGCTGTGTTCGATGATTTCGTCATGGAAATAATTTTTTTCCTAATTGTTTTTACACGGGTTAGTTTGTTTGCACATCTTTTATAAAAATCAATTTTTAATGCGTCTCCACTTTTTCTGCTTATGACGCATGGAAGTAAGAATACCTTTTGTTATCCAGGGCTTCTGTAGCTACCGTTCATGTTTCGTTACCAACGGCGCTAAAGGGCGCATGACGATTAATTACACTTAAGATACACTCGTTAAATTTGTCAAACTCTAGATTGAAATTTGCGGGGTTAATTTCGGGCGACAAATTCATATGAGATTCCAGCTTAGCATTCAAATCGTCATCAAATTTTGCTGCTTCGAAATTTTTGAATTTACGAGTTTGCATTGTAATATTACCACCCGTGGGTTTATCACGTTCATTTCGAGATTGATTAGTTTTCAAAATAGCAAGCAAAATAGCAAAGTGATCAGAAATGTGGTAGTCGATAACTCCAGGGATAACTTCAAAATCCTTTTCGTTCGTTAAAATATGATCAAGTAAAGTTTCAGTTTGATGTGTAACACGAGTCGCAGTAGTTATTGCAGAGAAACAATTGTTACTCTTAAGAATCAGGTTATATTTTTTGCCAGATGTTCTTGATGTTATTTAATAAGATATTAGCATTCATATCGCCTATAATGTAATACTGTTTGTGTGCCAAATTTAAAGCGATCAATGCGTTACACGAGCTCGCTTAGGAGTTGCCAGCCATCTATCTACCTCACCAAAATAAGTGAATGCCACCATAGACTACTATAATATGGACTGGAAACTGATGACGTCACATTTTTATTTATTGGCTATTACTCGGTATCGCGTGCGAGTTTTCTTTCCAAATTTGGAACATTTATCAATTGAATTTTTTGACATTTTTTGGTATTTTTTTCTTGACAATAATAGACTTTAATAAAATTATTGCAAATTAGCATTGCAAGAAATGCTTTCAGACACGTCACGCTTGACTGCATGTAGTCGATTTTCAGTTTTCACCATGTTCTCGCAGCTTAAAGCATAGGGTTTGAAGTTGGTCTGCTTGGATTTACCCTCATTTGGGTACGATTCCGACTGAATAGCTGTTTGAAAAGTTTTTTGGGGGGAATATTAGGCTTTGTTAACTCTTTAGGATAGTGAGTAGGTAGATTTAGTTAAGTATTTTGATGCACCGGCTACTTTGTTTTCACCTTAAATGTAGGCTAGATCTGTGCAAGCCATGGTGCAAGCTAGACTTTTTGTTTAGAAACAACTGTAGACTGCAGGACTGATAATGTCTAATTGTTGCATTCCTGGGTGCTTCTATTCACGAAAAACTAAGAGTACTGGTATTAAGAAGCGCTCTTTATTTACAATAAGAAATCCAGGCTTTGCCAGAAATGCTAAGGAGAGAGAACACAGAACAGCATTGACAAATGTTATCCTGTCTCTTCGGGACTCATCCAAAGGTGACAGGATTAAAGAGTTACTTCACAAAGAAGTGTAAGTACCGCAAGAACTTTTCTGTGAGTAGGGTCAATTATTTTTTGAAATTTATTTTGATTTTTCTAGCTTTATTTGAATTAGGAATAGCCTTTTTATAATTCATTACCAGTAACTACTGGTATCGTACCAGTAGCATACCGGTAAGATACTGTTGTTGTTCACCAATACAGTTTGCTGCTATTTGATAGTTCTGCTAGAAGGATGTAATTTTTGAGACAATTTCTATTGGTACCGGTACTGTATATTGTCCTATCAACTTTTGCAAGTATGTATCGTACCGGTACTTTTATCGGGTCTTGTTGAAAGCAAGCTGTAGGTAGGTCACGTGAAGCGCTCTTTTTCTCCTCCTGCACACTCTTATGAGCTCTTTTTTCTCACGGCGCACGCTTTTTTTTTACTGCCCACTCTTTTTCTCCCAACGGCTTTATCTCAGCAAGACCCCTTTTATCATCCTGGTAGCAGTAGTCTATGCTGGTAGACTAGGCCTACTGAAACTAGGGTAACAGTAGGTTATACAAATACCTTACTGCATTTGTATGAAATTTGTGAGGTTGTGCTTCTTTGATCTTATACTCGTATATAGATTGCATTAAATATGTTTAGACACTTTCCAAATAAGTTAGCTACCGGTAACCTTTTTTACTGTGAGAATTTTTTGTTTATAGTGCTCGAATATGTGAAATACATTTCAATGCTGATGATATAATTCAAAATGGTAGTCGTAAAGAGTTGCGTTGTGGTGCACTTCCTCTCCACCATTTACCTAAAAAAGATTTAAGAGAGGTACCTGGTAATTTGTTTTGTGGCCTATTAGCAAATAATTTTATGTTAAAAGTTATGCAAGTGATATATTTTATACAACTATAGTTAAGTCTGTTAAATATCCAGTTGATTTCAACTTTGGTGAAGAGTAAAATTGCTTTGCCAAACCTGTAGCTCTATATTTGGCAATGTGCATGCACTTACCCTTCCGTATAGGTTTAGTTGCTCATGTAAATTTTTTTTTATTAACTTTTCTGGCAGAAAAAGTCAAGAGCTCCACCTAAGGAAAGGCAACCTTTACCTTCTAAAATATACCACACATCAGCAAATGAAGTGCAAAGATCTTTTAATAAATTGTCAAAACATAAAAAAGGTAAGAGTAGTTCTGTACAAATTTGAATTTTTATGTAAGAAACAAATTAACCTACTTCTTGTGTAAAACTTACTACATACAATTATAGATACCATATTGTGTAGGCTTAATTTTTTATTACTTTAGTATAGTATTGATATTGTAACAGATTTCTGGTCGATGTTGTGGAGAAAAGAAAAACTGTTTTTCGAATATTATGCTGCGGAAGAGGAAGTAGTACCAACAATAAGGTTTTTGTTTCAAGTGTAATGTATTATTTTTTTTCCATAGTGCCATAAAATAGTATCCTGAATTTTCATGATTAATATTTTTTTATAGTGTCTGCGTTGATGAAAATTGCAACGTTCAACTTCTGGCTTATTCTGGTTGGAGAGTGAATCTATCTGATTTCAGCTTTACTAGTTTGCGATCTTCGACCCTTGCTGCATTTTTAGGTATCTACACTTCACAGAAAAGTGTGTAGGCCTAATAATTGAGAGAGATATGGCATGCAAATAAGCTTGTTAGTTCATTGCAGTACGGTGTTAATAACAGTTGCTTTTATGCTGTTACATCAAATAATTGTCTATTCTTTGCACTAGCTGCTGTTGTTTTAGAGAACTTTGAACAGTTCAAGCTTTGCGATGGAGTTGCAGTAGCTACTGCGAATATCAATGTGCACCACTTGCAACGTTGGGATGAGAAAAGTTTGCATTGCAGGACAATTATGCGTTCGCCAAACTGCAAATGTATCGGTATGTAATCTAGCATTTATCTCAACAAATTAGTAGACTTCAATTTATTCAATGGCATTTTTTCAGTATCTGTGGATGGTCCTAACAATTGTTTCACGTGTCATGCATATGAAGTGAAAACAAAGTACAATAAGCAGTACTATGAAGCATCAAGTGCAGCAGAAGATTGTGATGCAGTAACAGTTGATGAAAGTTTCCACGAAGATATCATAGTAATGTCAAGTTATCTTTGCTTAATTGTGATTAAAACAGTTATAAAGACAGGTTTTGCAATACAGCTATTTAGACTAAAACTTAGTTTATTATGAATGAGTGTGTACAAAAAAATTCTTGGGCAAAGTTACAATGAGCGTTAAGTCATGCATTGTGGTATTAGAGAAATTAAAGTAATGGCGACCAGTTCGACCATTGATGCAGGATAAGTATGATAGAGAAAGTGAATAAGTTTTGCGATAGCGAAGGGATGAAACGGAGAACCAATCAATCTTGTTCAACACTACATCATGGGTATGTGAATATTTTACGTTTTCGACTAGTTATAGAAATTGTTACTCCTACAACAGAAGCTGTTTGATGAACACCAAGATGGAATGAACGATTGGATGAAGCTGTTTTTTAAAAATCAATGTGATCTTGCAAAGTCGTCACTTAATTCTCGTCGATATCATCCTGACGTGATTCGGTGGGCGATTGAATTATATGCACGGTCACCTGCAGCTTATGACCATTTGAGAACTTCTTGTGTGCTAATCCTACCCTCTTCCCGAACTCTTCGTACTTTCAGGTAAAAAATTAACAAAACAATTGTCTTGTTTTGCATTTTCCTTGGCATTTGTGTAGTTGCATACCACCATCTTATGTAAAACTTCGGTTTATATTTTGCACAGAAATGCATTACATTCGCATCCTGGTGTGAATCCTTTAGCTATTGCGGAAATTGAAAGTTTACCTGCTGCCGTTGATGGGTATGTTACTGTCGACGAAATGAAAAGTAAGATTCTTTTCTATAATTGGATAAAATTACTAATTTTCCGTAACATCGTTTGATTTTTTCAGTCAAAGAAAACTTGGTGTTAAAAGATGGGAAACTAATGGGGTTTGTTGATTTCTGTGGAAGAGAAATTGAGGAAAAACTGGCAACACACGTATGCAGTAAGTAATCCCTACTTTTTCTCGTTGAATTTTGGCTGTGACTGCAATTTTGTTTTTTAGTGTTTTACGCCAGATCATTTAAAAAGGAAATATCTATTCCAATTTCTTGGTGGCCGACCACTGCTACAGCACCACATATATTGGCTTCCATCTTTTGGGAAGTTGTTGCTGTTTGCGAAAGAAGAAACTTTCACATTCATGCTATTGTTGCTGATGGGTCTGCTACAAATAGAAAATTTTTCAACATCATCCATGGCAGTCCTTTTACATTGTCGGCACCAAGCTCGTACACTTGTCCAAACCCCTACCGGAAGACCATGCCGATTTTTATATGTTCTGACACGAGTCATTTGCTGAAGGTAAAAACAGATCGATGACTAACATCTTAGCTTGTCACTGTGTATACCAAAATACTTTATTTTTGCAGACAGCGCGAAATGCACTTTACAGCTCCAAACCTGGTGGGACTAAGTACCTGCATTTCAACGGCAACGACATTGTTTGGACCCATGTTCTGCAATTGCGAAGTATAGAAAGGAGAAGTCAATTGCAGAAAACGCGATTGACCAATACTCATGTTGAGCTGAATTCTTATAGCAAGGTTTGTTTTATGAGCTCTATTTACATAAATTTGCAATTGCAACTATTCAAAGTTTTGATTTTGTGATTCCAGCGAGAGTAATCTGAGGCTCTAGCTTCACATTCTTGTAACGTTGCTATCAACGTACAGTTCTACAACTTTTTAACAGTGGTCTTATTTAACCCATTATATTGTGCTGTAAATGGTTGACTCAGCTATACCGTAATTCAGAAAATTGTTTGACAGATGCGAGTTTCCCTGGCTCGTGATACTCTAAGCTGGGAAGTTGCAACCGCTTTGAGCCAGGATGTTGCCGAATCAAAAGGAACCGCAGACTATATTCTTCATATAAATAAGTAAGAGTGTTAATGTTTCGTTGTGTGCGAAGCTGTTAACATTGTTAACAGTAATGTTCCTGATTTTGGTGAAGTTATTACACTAATATTGGAGTAAAGATGGTTTGCCACAGTAGGTCATAGTTAATTAAGTTTTAACCACAGAAGATAGGCTTCATGATTTCAATCTGTCGTTTGCGTAAATATCGCCTGCTTTGTGTCCATTGTCATTAGCACTGCATTTTCGATTAATCTTTGATTTTATATACATCGTAGATGGTTTGAAATCTTCAATTGCGGAGTTCCAAATGCGATTCGTTCTTGCGACGATGAACGTTTGCATTGGCTTGAGAAGGACTTCGTCGACTATTTTGTAAAATGGCGGGTAAGCTTGAGAATGCGGAGAAGTTATTTTATGGAAAACAATATTTTGTGAAAAAAAACAAAACAAGTAAGGTCCCTCTCAGACTTAAGTATGCTGAAAATGGAGAAGTTTGTTTTGCATTCTACCTATTAAATCCAAAGCAATTCACGTTAGCTGACCACGTGACCATATTTGTTATTCGTTAAGTTCACGGTTGGTTTACGTCCATTGTTCAGCCATGCCAATTTAGCTCTAGGACTATCCGACCACTGCAATTTAGGGATGTTCCAAACTTCAGCGGAGTAGCTTTGTCCATCTCACTTTCATTGTACATGTGCTAGAAATATACATAGTAATTGCGAAATAACTTGTGAAGGTCCTTGTTTTGTTGAACTTGATACCATTTATACTCTTTTCCAAACTATCATTATGCAAATTAATTTTAGAATGAAGTGGATACATGTCATAAAGGTGAAGAAAAGCGAATAATTGCTAAGCCTACATTGGAGGGACTTATTTTCACTTCTATGAATCTTGTTTCGTTGACTAGACGTATGTTACGTGAGGGTATGGAATACGTTTGCCTCCGTACAATCACCCAAGATGTACTTGAGGCATTATTTGGGAACCTGGTAAGTTTTTCGCTGATAGAAATGCTTTCTTATCCGCTGTTTTTACTCTTTATTTTGTGCAGAGATCTCTAGGCCATCGCAGCTCTAACCCTGACGTTAAAGCGGTTTCTTATGGTGTTACCGCGATCAGCCGAAGGAAGATAATTAAACGCGTGAAGGGCGGCAACACAACTTTTGGAAAGAAGAACCCGTGGATTTCTGTCTGCGAAAAACCTCTTATGAAATGACTGGCGACTGAAGACAAGGTAAGAAGAGAAACACTAAGCTGTACTACGCAATTGCTAATCCAAATGATAGTTCGGTTAGTGGCTTCATTGCAGCCAAAGTTTATATAAAACTAAATGCACCCAACCTTGCGCATGCGTGTGAAATTTTTTCTCTATATGGTCTCTCAAGATTCACAAATTTCTGATTTGCGCACCACGAGTCAATTGCTACGTTTTTCATTATTATGCAGCGCTTAATTGTCACACAAACGAAAAAGACATTCAAACGTAACATTTAACAAGTATGTGCTTTCAGGTCACCTCTCAGACCTTTGGAGTATTTTGTTGACTTTTGCTGAATCTGTTGGAGTCGATACTTCGCATAATTATGAGATAAAATTTTAACAAGAAGTGTCGTCATGTAGTGACAGACTCCCAAGATGATATCTTCACTGTCATCACTTTCACTCTTTAAATAATCAACGAAAACCTGAAAGCGCCAATCTGAAGCAACATCTAGAATAAGGTTTTTGAAGTCAATTTCTTTCATTTGTTTACTGGTCTCACGACTGTGCAGCATGTAAACGCTGTTAAAAAATTCTTGAAGTTTTGGTACGGGATAGTAAAGTCTGTTTGGTAGCCTTGCCATTTTTTTCGCGAAATCACCTTCCGGTTGATCCATGTGTAAAAGTTTGATTGTGCGCTCTGCTTCAACATATTTTTTTGCTGTCTTTTTTAGAATATATCCACCAATATACTCCAGGATCTCTGTAAACATACTGGTTAGCCTATATCATAAAATTGTCTCGCGTGTATTTTCTATTTGCGAATCTAACCTGATATCCTGCAGACCGTAAACATAGCTCATTAATCATATAGGAAACTCTCTACAGTAATTTTAACGCTAATTCTACTGCGGAATCCGCTGAACTGGCTCACGGATAACTGGATCATTCGGTTATCTGAATCATTTCGTTAGCTCCCCTGGCTACAGCTGCAAGCTGTTATCTGAAGTAAATAAGTTACAATGTATTTGCTATTATATGTCGTTTAATTTGTTTTTTGGTTGTTTCGTTGTAGTTATTTAATTTAAGTGTAATCTAATGCTACGGGTAACGCAGCCATGCCAAGTCGGTCTCGACTGGCATACCTCAACACTTGCCCGTTTTGCTGCATGTTTCGTTTTCCATGCCGACGTTGTTTGACTTGGTGTGTTCCTGTGTTTTTGGCGTGAGGAATTAAAAATTGATTTATTACGTAAAAGTTGTTTTGTGGGTGAGCCAGTATCGTACCTATGATCGTACAATCCTTTCAACGGTAGTGTTGGAAGGAAACGCATGTTTTCAAGCTTTTGTCAATAACCGATTTTTGAAATGAGTAGGCTATATAAATTAAAACGTTGCGGAAATTCCATTCTCACTCTTATCATAAATCTTAATATAGCCTACAGGGTGAGTCACGGGAAACGGATATTTCTAGAACACTCCTTGCTCTTCTAGAGTGAGTGGTTAGAGGGCGAGGAAGGTAGTCTTTAACCTGCTTAAAATGCCGTTTAGTTTGTTGTTATTTTTCTTTTGCGCTACTTAAAATATCAGCAGAGTTTTGTCTTCCTTAATAACATCCGTTTCCCGTGACTCACCCTGTAGATCGAACTATGCTTAAATTTAGTTGCAGTAGGTTTATCCTAATACGCCTAGCAATTAATGAAAGCTATTAAAAAGGTTAATTTCATCTAAGGTTAAGAACACCAAGAAATTTGGCGTTTTATTGCTGTTTGGGTACGTACCTAGAAAGAAGTAAGCAAAAAAGGACCTACCAGATTCTCGTTGCTCTAACCCCGCTCTGTTGACTTCAAATTGATTCGCAGAGTTTGCTTTGACTATAGCATCCATTACTTTTATGAGCACGACGGCAGCGTCTTCCTGTGGTAGGTTGAGTATTTTGTATGCTTCATGACACATCGATGAGTAACCACTATAAAAACTGTTTGGATCCGGTTTTCTTCTATATGACATGATCAATTCGCTGATAGACTTTGTGTTCTCTTTTAAAAAATTTTCTGGTAAATCAATACCGATATTTTTTAAAAATTCACTGGCCAACTTTTCCACTAACTGAAGATCTTCTGGGCTGACATTAATTTTGTGTCTAGGCTGATTGGAATGCATCTTTTGATGTGACTTTAGTTGTTGAGATGATTGAAAAGACATAGTACAATGCTCATGATCACATTGGAAGGTCAATTCTTCACAGCTAAGTGATATCGAATCTAAAATTTCCAAGTCTGCAGCAATCCAGTCATCATCCATTGCTTCTCAAAAAAATTTTAAGTCAAAATTAGCAAAAATCCAACCTGTATTGCCTCCGAGAGTCAATACCCAGCATCCTTTTTGCTGTAAAACTTTCCAAATCGACTACATGCATTGAAGCGTGTCGTGTCTGAATACGTCACAATGAGTTTCCAGTCCATATTATAGTAGTCTATGATGCCACTAAGTGCCTTTCCCAACGACACAACAAATAAACTTACCGGCTTGTTCTCCACACTGTCGCTTTAATGCTGAGCGTCATGCAGGGATGCTGTAAATACCAATTTTAAAGTCATTGGTTTGACCCGACTCGGAATTAAACCCAAGTCTACAGCTCCAGAAGCGGACGCTTTCACCACTCGGCCATCTAAGCTGCTCCCACCACTTGGCCATCTCAGCTATTTCTGACAAATGTCTCCACGCATCGCTGATAAAGTATTTTCGGCATACGCAAAAACTGCATTCATTGAACTTGAACATTTTGCAACGCTACTTGCTTAACTTTCCCATTTGACAATTGAGTTATTTTTTAAACCAAGTTAAAAAAAAGCTCTTGCAGCCATAATTCAATTTAGGCTATTGCTTCATTTTATGACGAATAAGGTAAGAAAACAAATTTTTACATAGTGTATTCAGCAAAAAAACATCAATACAGATGGAGGTTATCCAAGGAAACATAAACCCTCAATATTCTGCATCCGAAGGTTAACCACCTTAAGTAAACAATTGGTCCAACTTCGAGATACTAAAGGTTACTCTCTGCTGAGCTTGTCATCACTTCTTTGCATATTCTGGTATAGGCTAGTAACGCTGATCCTAACTCAAATCATGGATCACATTTTGCGAAACTTCTGGAGAGCATGGGATTGAATTGCTCTTAAACTGTGAGATCTGTCAGTCTGAAACACTACCTTACTGTTTTCGCAATAGAATATGCAAATGATGTTGAACTTTTCGTTGCATCTATCAAGATGAATGAAAATACCGCGAAGAGGAAAGTTAGAAAAAACTAGCCCATTAGAACTTGATCATCTAAGCCACAACCAGGCCGTAGAAAGACATGTTTAAGTGGTGACTGAGGCCTCTGGTAATTGGTAGGATATGGAAAGGAGATGGGCTATTTTGTCAAAAACCGAAATCGCGCATGATGATAAAGAACTTTAATGCTTAGCAACAATTTGTGGTTGTACCAATAAGCACTGACCAAACATAACTTGAATAATAGCCTAATGATATTGTTTAATTTGGCTGCTTTTACTTTTCTGTATGCTTGTGCAACAGTTTCATTTCATCCGAAATTAATGTCTATTGCCATATAATTTCTCGATGACGTTTGCAATAGCATGGTTTTTGGAATATTGTAACTGACACTTAAACCAAAAACTGCACCCATTAAAATTAAGCTTTTTTGGTGTTGAGAATAGGTCATCAATAACTTTGGATGGGAATCAAAATGTATAGGCTAATTCCACAAATTTTAAGCCTTAACTCGACCTTCTAGCATGAGCGGTTAGGAAGTTATGGTAATTTTTAATTTGGGGGGTATTTGGCCCGGTTGCTAGGCCATCTGGGGGAGCAACACCCCAAAAGCATTTCCAGTGTCATTTTTGGTCCATTTGCCACAAATGAGGACACCACTTTTTTGAAATTCCAAAAAAAGTTTTTTTTTCGCTACACACCCTAGTGTCCAGTCTACCTCTGCATAGGGGTCACTGGGACAGAAAAAGTTACGGGCACTGCAATCAAGTTTTGACTATACGACCCAATCGTTTTCAAACGGACGCTCTTAACTGATAAATGAATCACAAAGAGCATTGTAGAAGCATGTTCAGTCAAATATGTGGGTTATCAAATTTCTAAGAATTTCACATTTTGTCAACATCTTTTGCAAAGAATAAGAAATCTGTGAGTTATGCTATTTTAAACTCCAGTTGAAACTCAGCTTCTATTCACCAAACCACATGCTGCTTATAACTTGCAGGCTTCTTTTTATAATCTATAACTGTACAATACCGGAAATATTTTAGCTGAGCCAGTAATGATTAGTCTAATGATCACAAGCTATGGATGGTTGCAAGGCTTGAAGACCGAATTATGGTCAGTTTACGGCAAATTTCGACGCCATTTGTTTTTAATTTACAAATCATTTCAATTGTTTTGTCCGGTCAACGGTTGACGAAATTTGTTCTTTGCTGCATAAAGATTTTCTATCTGTTTCACTTTGCATTGCAGTCACATTCAAATTTATTCGCAACTAAATATCAATAAGGCATTCACAGGGATTTGTGAATAACAAAAATAAAATGGGTCGCAAGTCATCAATAACAATGCTTTATATAGAGGTGTTTATTTCAAACTCTATTTATGTTATATTTATGTGAGGCGTTGGTGACATTAGGCTATAATTCGATTTTACGAGCGCTTAACGGATGTTTAATGATACTGTCTTTTACTGAAGATTGTTTTAGTTAAATGTTAAAACTGCTGAATTCAACAACCAAAATGAGTTCTGAATGAAAAAAAAATTACCCCACAACAAGTACGGGTTACACAGTGAATAATTCATGCAGGAGTTTTCTTGCAAACAGCAATACGCTGAATGCGGCAACTAAATGATCACGCTGCCATCAAGATATCGGGACGCCAGACTTCTATGGCAATTTTCACGCAGACTAATAAAATTCTTTTATATATGTGTTTTCACGTTGACTTGTTGTGACTCTACACTACGCAATTTTTGAGAAATATAAACAAAATCTTATGACACAGGTAGAGGAAGCGCAATTGGAACGATGAAAAATACAAAATACCATAATACCGTTAGTCCATGTAGTCTGCCCACCGTGTCGGCCCAATACGATAAAGAACTAATCAACAAAACCTCATATTACAAAAACAAACTCATATGAAAAAGAGGTCCAAAATCAAAGAATTGGAAAAGCTTGCATTGCAGCAAGAAGTTCTTGCTACTCATTGAACACTGAACCATCCATTCTAGCTTCAATTATGATATTGTTGCTCGTTTCATCAGGGCCATTTCAATGATTTTTACAAAAATTTTGCTGTATTTGTAATTTATCTTTCGAATTAAATCGAGCGATAAGTACAACTGTTAACTGTCCTGTACAGTGGCGTACTTGTGCTATGCCTCCCCGATTAACATATTTCTGCGTTCGTCCCTGGTTTTGTGTATATTTTAGAAATTGAAGCTGCGACCACGGTTCTTCTTTTCGCTGTCTACGTAACAATAAAGTTCTCACTTTTAGATCATTCTCAAACGTAACAATCACAACGCGATCGTTTCCTGTTTGATAGTGAAGCGTATCAAGAACAGACAACACGTATTTGCCCTGATTCGATTGTCCATAGTTTTCGCTCAACACCACGATTACTTTTCGACTTGCTCGGATTTTGAATAGAAGTTGCTGCACAGGCGCGAATCCACAATGGTCGTCACGTTCCACAATTTCAACTCGAAGATTAGAAGACTTTGGATTCAGATTGGGCACCAACTGCTTACCAATCCAATCACCGATTTCTGGTCGTTGGTATCGTAGATCATGAAACCACGAAACACAAAGTTCGACGAAGTAATTGCATCGTTGTTTCTGGTGGAAGATCTCACTCTTTGGGTCGCAAACTTTGCTATCCTAAGCACATCTTTTCTGCTGTTAACAAACAAACCAACAAGAGTAAACAGAAAGTTGTGAAGCTTGCAGTGTAAATGATGATGGTTGTGCTGGAGCAAAAGCTGTTGATTGAATATTGAAGCAAGGACTGTTGCAGCAAGGATCCGTCCTCCTGTTTTGCTGTTGTGCATTTCACACAACCTCCGAAGTTGCCCACAGAGTAAAAACATCGAGGAAGAATACTTGGTCGATCACTCAAGTAGTAAGCTCGCTGAGACAGCCATCGACCAAAGTTTTCGCTCAAATCACAAGAACATTCGATGGAGTTATAACGAAGATCCAGGTGGTGAAGAGATTCCAACAACGGTAATGGAAACACGTTTCTTGATATTTCGAAAATGTAGTTTCTTTGTAGATTGTGTACTATAAAATTGATTAATGCATTTCTTAAGCTGTGGGAAGATGTAATATGTGTAATGGAGTTACATGAAAGATCTAAAATGACAAATGCTTGGAAAATACGCCAAAATTTTCCGATTTGGTTTACATGCGTGCAAGGTGTGCGAGGCTTACATGCGTGCAAGGTGCAATGCGTGCAAGGTGGCAAGTTGCCACCATGTGCAACTATAGCGACTTATCAATCATCATCACCTCGTGTATCGCATAAAATTTATCAAAATTGAGGGATTCTTACGTCAAAAAAGCTCAATTGTTTATGTTCAAGTCATCGGATTCTGCTGGAAGTTACTGCCATCTGCTTATTAGTGGATAGAGGAGGTATAGGTTTTATTGCGGTACTGTACGAATAGTAGCAGAATTTAGTAAGTGATTTAGCAAAAATGAGCAAACCTGTAAGCCAAAAACGTGAATACTGCGACAAAAACGGAGTTTTTAATGAGCAATGGACTATGCAATTTTTATTCATTAAAAGTAATGGGAAGCCCCTATGCCTGATCTGTCAGAAAGCGAAATCTGTCGTGAAGGAATATAACCTCAAACGCCATTATAAAAGCGGACATGAAGCCAAGTATGAGAATATTAGAGGGCAAGAAATTGTTTATTATCAGAGGGCAAGAAATTATTGTTTAAATTCTTACGCAAATTACATCTTAATTGATATTTAAGTGTGGTAAAAACGTTTGCGGCCCGCTATAAATTTCCTCATGCGAAAGTGGCACGCAACACCAGAAAGGTTGGGCAGGCCTGTTTTAGGTGAATTACGAAAAATGTCGCGCAGGAAAACACAACTGCATGAGTGCATGAATACTTATAATGTTATACATCATAATTGCTTGATACGCCATGTGACATATTTTAGATTCTCAACAAACTGTTGTGTAACTTGTGTTCAAGTTTTCGATATATTTAATGTTTCAAGATACTCACTGTCAGGGTTTGGGCCGACAAGCAATTCCAGCAGAATGTAAATGAAAAATTACCCTAGGAAGTGTAAAAAAAGAAGTTCCGCATCCCCAAGTAACTTGCAGCTTCTTTTAAACGCAGAAAAAAGCGTTCACTTTCTGTGATATTATCGATTATTCTGCTTAATTGCTTCCTATCGTGGTGTTTTTTCAATAGTTCTATAAACATTTTTTTATTGATATGAGGTTGCGGTCACGACATTTGATTATCTATTTTTGCGAGTTCAAAGCAGTTGTGTTCGCCCAGTTCACTCAAGCAAATCGGCTATTGTGTGGTTGGGTCTAAGGAAGCTGCATGTCTCTGCGACTTTGCTCGTATCTTGCAATAGTTAAACTAAGTTCTTTAATTTTTTTAAATTTTGAATTACACGCTATTGCCTGTTCGTGTTGTAGCCTACTACTTGGTGTTGAAATCGTTTCTTTTTAACAGTGTTTGTAAATACTTGTATTGTAAAGCTGTTGTTTACCGCATAAGCGTGAATAAAATATTGTTTGTTGATTCAAAGATGTAATATTTTATTAACAAACTGCTGCGATAGTTTTTTTGCATGGGCTGTGTTGTTGCTGTTGATTATGATGCAATAGTATTACTATTACGTCATTGTAAATGGTTTGTGGTGTCACTTGGTTCAACAGCTCTAAATTTCTGTGTGCGGAGCAGGAAAGGTGGGTTCGAATCCGTCAGCGGTCAAAAAGATATTCCAGGTGATGATAAGCGATGTTCTGCGTCAGGGTTTCTCAAAGTGGGCGATATTGCCTACTTGGGGCGAAAGAGAAACACCAGGGGGCGAAAAGGGGGCAATAGCTTATTCTCAAAACATTTACTCTTTGCGCTCATATTCCGTATCACATACGGTATAAACTAGTGTCCTGGGATCCGCATGCCGTATGAATCTTTAATTTATTGCTTTACTACATTTCGGTGAGTGTTGAGTTTGTCATTTTCATTATTGTATTGATAAACGCATTGCCATCAGTTTGCGTTTTTATTTACCGCGTTACGTCATAAAGTCCACTATTACGTCACAGTGTTTTAGAATGACAATTTATGTCTTCATTCTTTCGTCATCCCGCTATAGCACCACAATGCTGGGTTAGTATAACAACAATAACATGTTTTCAGCTTCAATCCTTGGCAGTACTGTTGAGGTTGATTTTAGTGTCAGCACTCTTAATTTTGGTTTTCTTGTTTTACCCATTTTATTAATGGAATGCAAGTACAGAGGTCAGGTAGTATAACCATGAACCGGTACCAGTGCACAGTTTAGTTTATAGTTAAAACGGAAGTTCTGTAGTTTAGCCTACGTTAAATTTTGCATACGCTTATTCGTTTTTTTGGCTGCAGTTTTTCTCACTTTTATTCCGTCTTCCTCCTAAAACATGGTACTTCAATTAGTCTTTTTTCTTCATTTTTCTACCATTTTTTCTTCTTTTACTACTTATAGCTTAATTGTTGACCCAAAGCTGACCGATTTTTTATCAAGCATGTAATTTAATCATAATTAAACAGGGTTAAGGTTACCCTAACCCGCTAATTTATTTATTGATGGTGAGCCTCCTTGGTTCACTGTAATAAATTTGTTTGAACTTCGCGTCGTCGTCGTCGTTTGGCGGGGCATCTCTTCCAAGACAGATGGGAGGACCAAGGCCGAGGGTTTATCCTTTTACCACCCTGGCCACCAAACTGCTTGGGTCAGATGCTGACTGTAAGGGACTTCAGCCAGCATCTTGTTTCGTCATCCAAAACCATTAGACCAAACATACCTCGGGGTGCTCGATGTATGGGACACTGTGAGATGATGTGATCTGCGGTTTGTTCACTGGCACCACACTCACAATTCGCTAGAGGAGCGAGACCCCATTTGTACATGGACGAACAGAAACGTCCAACACCAGAACGCAGACGGTTGAGCTTGACCCAGGCTGCCCTGGGCAGACCCATACCCAAGGGTCTGGAGCTAGCCTTGGGAATGAAAGCGTGGAGTGACAATGCGTTGGCAGAGTACTCCATGTCCCATTTCGTGTTCGTCCACTCGGCTGCACGGACGTCCATCTCAGAAAGACTGTCTAGTAATTTCCGAGCAGCAGGTACAAATGAGCGTCTAGATTTCAATCTCTCCCTACATACGTCCTGTGACTCATGAAACTGGCCATGTAAAATGTGGTCAGGGTCCAGGGAGCTGCGGTTGGCTAGGGAGAGTGTCGCTCCTTGGCGGCGAAGCTCAGCTGGCTGGATGCCTGAAAGAACCGGAAGGTAGACCGATGGAGTGGGACGCAGGCACCCAGTGACAATGCGCAAGGCGTCATTTATTACACTGTCGATAAGCCGTATGTGCACGCTGCGGCACCAGACTGGTGCGCAGTACTCGGCAGTCGAGTAGACCAGAGACAGGCAGCTGTGCGTAATGTCTTAGCGCTAGCACCCCAACCTGTTCCGGCAAGTCGCCTCAACAGTGAGACGCGAGCACTTAACTTCTTGCGCAATGCTTCCAGGTGAGGACGATATGTGAGCGATCTGTCCAGTTTGACCCCAAGATAAGTGGGAACTGGACAGAAAGGTAAGGTCTTACCGATGTTACAGACCTTAAGCTCACGCTTAGCCTCTCGATTGTGGAGGTGAAAGGCCGCCGTCACCGTTTTAGTGTGGCTAAGCTTCAATCGCCAGGTCTGCAGATATTCCGAGAGTGTAGTCATGTCCTGGCTTAGAGTCCTTTCCAACTCCTTCCATTCTCCAGATGTATGAAGTATCGCCAGGTCGTCGGCATAGGCGAACTTCTTGGAGGTTATGGAGGGGATATCATATGTATAGATGTTGAAAAGGAGGGGGGCCAGGACCGATCCCTGAGGGACGCCGTTTCTCAGGCGTCGTAACCTGCTAGGCTTGCTGTCGCCAGTTGTAAGGGTGAAGCTTCTGTTACGGATCAGCTCCATAATCATACGAACCATGTGCTTGTCCGGCAGAAGCCGCAACAGCTTGCAGGTGAGGCCACGGTGCCAGACAGTGTCATAGGAAGCTGTCAGGTCGATAAAGACGGCACCGGCCTTCTTTTTCGCTTCGAATGCATTCTCAATGCTTTGCGTGAGCAAAGTGACTTGATCCACGGTGGATCTTCCGCGTCGAAAACCCGCCTGTTCCCGTGGGAGCAGAGGGTCAATAAGAGGTTCGATGCGGGCGTAGATAAGTCGCTCGAGAATCTTGTAGGGAACACAGAGCAAGGAGATCGGACGATAGCTCCTTGGGTCCTCTACCAGTTTCGAAGGCTTTGGGATCGCTACTACTAGCGCTCTTCTCCAGATCTTAGGAATTTTGAGGTGGTGCAGGCAGGAAGATAGGAAGCCATGTAGCCAAGATTTTAAGCTGGCTCCAGCATGGATTATCAGCTCCGGACAAATGGAATCAGGTCCAGGAGCTTTGCCTGGTTTTAAATGTTGGAGGGCAGCAGCGAACTCCCGATGGGAAAAACTCCCGGAGACATTCGCAGGATGTAATGGATCAGCCCTCCAAAGGTCAGACACTTCCTGTAAAACGAGCCGAGATGAGCGTCGATTCACACCTTCGTATTTCCCGTTTTTAACCAGCTGAGAAGCAATAGCATCAGCTGAAACGGGACATTGACGAGGGGATTGTCGTGACCTACCAGTCAAGTTGTTTATAGTATTCCATGCCAGCCGGCTGGAGTGCGAAAAGTCAATGTTGCGGACCGTCTCTGACCAGCGATTTCTCCGCTTCCCGTCGAGCCTTGTGAGTAGGGCTGTGGCGGCCCTATCCGAATCAGGGCCCCCAGATGACTGCAGGAAATGCTGATAGAGGTCTTCACACTCCGCATCCCAGCAAGGTATGTGGTTTGATCGTCGACCACGAGGGATGCATTTCTTCGCCGCAGTGCTTATTACCTTGCAAAAGCACTGGTAAACCTGATCGATGTTTTGAGATTCAGGTGGCGGTATACTCTTGGCCAGTTTGTTGGTTAGGTTAGAATAGTGGTCCCAGTTGGCCTTGCGGAAGTTCCATCGCTTTACAGGCTTGCTCGGTTTTGGATGAGCAAGTTTGGGTGGACTTATAAGCGAGGGTCGGTGTTGTGACCTTGGGAACTTTCCTAAGATACGTCTGTCAGGTAAGCGACTGTCCAAATCGACACTGGCAAATGCAAGATCTGGGTTGGTGTCTGTTTTCTAGCGGCCAGAGTGGAAACTGGCGGCCTCCTTGGGGCTATATAGCAGGGTGAAGTTGTTGGCACTGGCCCAGCCAGCCAGGCATTCACCATCTGGATTGTTATTATTATAGCCCCAGTCAACATGGTGGCAGTTGAAGTCGCCAGCATAGAGGCAGGGATGGGGGAATGCTGGAAGATCAGATGCTTGCATCCGTGTTGGAGGGGGTTTGTAGACGTTGACTATTTTATAGTTATCAACATCCACGCACACCCACTCGATCTCCGATGTTGGTGGGGACTGGTCGATTAGGATCCACTTCAGACGCTCATGGACAAACGTAGCAAGACCATGCTTCCTGCTCAAGGAAAACCCAGCTAGATGGTAGCTCGGAAGATCTAACCTTTCTACCGAGGTGCAATGGGTTTCCTGTAAGAGGATGACGAGTGCCTCACACTGTAACGCAAGATGATGCAACACGCTCATCTTGCTTGCAGTGAGGCCTTCGATGTTCAGTTGGAGAATGCTGGGCCTTTGGAACTTGTCGACGGTGCGCCGAAGATGCGCATCGCCCCGTCCTGAAAAGGACGTTTGCCGCTGCCCAGCTTGAACATCGTTAGGTGTCTCGCCGTTAAGGCAGATTCGGTTTCTGTCAGCCAGATTAAATAGCGTAGACAGAGTAACGCTCCGGGCTACGGGAAAGCATCTGCCATCCGGAGCGTTATTTTGTATGCGAAGCGTTATTTTGTCTGCCATGCGGAGCGTCATTTTGTATTGCTGGGAAAGGAGGCGATGATGATATGTAGAGTATCGTAAGGGAGCAATGGCACAAAAAGTTTGAGCACCACTGTTTTACGTCACAAGATTGGTGCTCCTCCGCTGTCTGTCAATAGCAATCTCTAGAATTGGGAGAAATTATGGAGAAAGCTAGATTTTGGGGGATCCCGTATAACGATAATAACGAGGGATCCCCTTTAACGATAAATAACGAGCTTATTTTGGCTCCCCATAATTCACTTCAAGAACTGCTCAACAACCAACGTATACGTGGTTGAGATATTTCTGATTTTTTGCAAAAATCTTGGTGCAGTAAAATTAAATTATCTGCCGCTGGTGTTAGCCAGGCCTAAAAGTGTGTTTACACAGAATACGATACGATTTTTTGTACGTAAAGTGACGTTTAAGTAACAAAACAGTTAGAGGTTATGGCGTAAGGCTTTTCGTCACTTTACACGGCATTCTAGAAAACCATCGTAAGGTGCTTCGCAAAACAACCGATAGAAAGTAAAACTGTTTGGGTTCAAATTGTGTGAAACCCTTTAACTGCTTATGCCAAAAACTGAATGAAATTTCGTGCGACCACAAATCTGATTGAGATCGCATTTAGTATAAACAGATCAAATTGCGGTTAGCGAATTGAGATGAAATATAATTATATGAAAGTTTGAATGATAAAAAAATATATACGAAAAACCAAAACCGAATGAAACAAACTCAAGTGTGAAATTAGACATTAATGAATTAACTTTATGATAGGTCTGTTTACACTAAATGCGATTTTAGTCCGATTTGCTGTCGTACGAAATTTCATAAGATTTTTGACGTGAGCAGTTAACGAAAATATCTTCCACACAATTCAAACCCAAACAGTTTTGCTTCCTACCGGTTGTTTTGCGAAGCACCTAACGATTGTATTCTAGAATGCCGCGCAAAGTGACGTAGCTTTATGTCATAACCTCTAACTGTTTCCTAGCCTACGTCGCTGTACATACGAAAAATTTCATCGTATTCTGTGTAAACACACCTTAATAAAAAAATTTGTTTCCGATGCAGCATTTTTTCCGCAACTTGCACAACTTTGTGTTGCTAAACATCAAGAATTTTGAGTAGATGTTAGTTTACATGTAAAGCTAGACAAAGCTATCTAAAAATTCAGTTACAATCAAGCAAACGTAGAGGGTTGTTTGCATACTCAAGTGAAGTGCTCAATGTTCCTAAGAGCAGAGCAAAATATTAAATATGAACAGTCAATTGAACAGTAATGTACAAGTAGTGATGTAAAAAAAAACAGTTTTTTTGCACTTGTTTTTTTTACCTCGTTTTTTTTTTTAATTTACTTTTTGTTTATTTCTTCTGAAAAAATTTAAACAAGTTTGTTTTTAATATAAAGCTTGGCAAGCAGCATCAAATCGCGTACATTGTACATGGCTGTAGGTAGTACAGTGATATTGCTTCATCATAGTTTGCAGAGTAGTGCGCATCTAGCTTTAAGCTCACCATCTAGGCCTATTTTGCGATTTGCACGGTTCTGCCGTGTTAAATTTTGAGTTGCCCCAAAGTATAACCCAACCACATCGTTGAGCTATTGAATGTTAAATTAGGGTTTAGGCCTTCACTTAACCTATTCACCTTGCTTGCGCTTTGGGCTGTGGAAGAGTTAGGGTCAAAAAGAATAGATGTAAACTAGGCCGGAGCCTATCTCATCTAAAACAGCTGAAAAAACTACAGTTACTCATTGCAGTAGATGAGCGGGGAAATACAGTGCATTAATGTGTACCAACCATCTTCGCTTTTGAATCTTAATACATTGGCTTACCAGTATTTATTTTTACCAAGTTATTGTCTAACATGATATAGTCTTTGTTTTTAACACTTATTTAGTTTGTTTGGCAGATACTGTATTGACTCTGAAGTAACTTATGATCCATAATGCAAGCTACAATAATCAACGGGGCCGTAGCCACGGGGGGCTATTGGGAGCTAAGCCCCCCAAGAATTTATTTTAGCCCACCCAAAATATTTATGTCGAAATGATGACGGTATATAAATCCAATGGCTCATAATTTTTTTTTGAAGAGGGCCGCCTTAATCGATGTTAAGTTTGAATGGCGGGACTAATTTCTGATTCGCGTCTTAATGCTATAAGCAGAAACGGTTTCAATTTTCACCGTTAAAGCAGACTGATGTCTGAGTGTTGTGCAATTGAGCATAAACGCAATTAACGAAATTTGCATTATGAAAACACAACCACTAGTTATAATCAGCCGCAACTGAACACTAGGCTGTTTAGTGTTTTGCTTTGCTGTAAAACATGTTATTTTTTTTGTTGTTGTTTTCTGTCCATGTTTGATTAATACATTTTATTTCCGCTTAGGGCTGTTGTAAGCTTTGATACCAGTGCGTCGGTGCAAATTGTTAATTGCGTTTTTCGTTTCCGCGTGCAAATTCTTTCTTTCTGCATTGCATTTTACTTGACACTGAAATTGATCTGTTCAGGCTTGGGAAGCAATTCAATAAAAAATCATAAAAAATATGTTGATTTTTTATGTTTAACCCCCCCAAAATGTGAAGACTGGCTACAGCAGTGGCAGTTCCACCAAAGTCCGGTGTGGGAGGATGAAATGGCGGATAAAAATGTTGTGACGTCACAAATTGCATTAGTGGAAGTGCCGAAGGCACGACCCATTCTAGGGGAGTCCGGGGGCATGCTCCCCCGGGAAAATTTTGCAAAAGAACACTTAAAAATGCTCATTTTGGTGCAATCTAGGTACAATTTTTATTTTAACTTTTCATAAAATCGATTATTCTCTAAGACTAAGATGGAAAAACCGATTTGTTAACTTAACCGTTGAGACTCATAAATTGATGAAATTTTTATGAAAATACCGTAACTCTTGACAGGAAGTCGAACCGTTTGATTTTTCCGCTTCAGGTTCGGTTTGGGTTCAACAGCGGTTTTAAATTTCGGTTCAGTTCCGGTTAAGGTTCAGATATATATAAACGGTTCGGTTTGGGTTCGCTCCAGCAAAAAATATTTCAAAACCGGTTTATAAAGTTCCGGTTCATGTTCACAGTAAAAAATGGTATAGTTCTATCAATACAATTTAAAAAATGAAACGTACAACGCAGTTTTTCTTTGCATTAACAGACCCATATAATGCATAATTTTAACCTGCAGTAAGGCCAGTAGGGATGTGCCGAGTCGAGTCCGAGTACTCGGCCGAGTATTAAGGCATTACTCGGGCGAGTCCGAGTATTAATTGATACTCGACCGAGCATTAAAGCATTATCATTTTGACCTTTTTTTTCTCTGCGCCCAATTTTTAGTAGAAATTAGGACTTTTACTGACGTGATGACCTTTTTTTTGGATGTTGTTTCGGATCTCACTACATCCAAGCCATGGTTTAACACGAGGTTAAGCGCATGGCTGACGCAATGCACGTAAATAGCTGAAGGAGCTTTTTCGCGGATGAAAGTTTGAACTCCTCCTTTGTAACCCGCCATAACAGACGCACCATCGCAACCTTGTTCCACGCAATTTTCCATTGGCAGCCCCAAATGGCGAGTCTAGCTAAAATTTTGTTGGAAATTCCTTGAGCAGTGCAGTTTTCTATGCCACCAAAGCTGATAAATTGCTTCTTTACAACGCATTCCTCTGAAACGTATCGTAGACACAGGCAAAGTTGTTCGACGTGTGAACTGTCGCTTGTTTCGTCCGCAATAACGGAAAAGAAAGTTACAACATGGATTTCTCGAATTATTTTCTGCAATATATCCCGCCCATAAAGTTCGATTAACTCATTTTGTATCTTTTTGGAAATGTAGGTAGCTTTTTTTGAAGCTGTTCTAAGATGCTCTGATAATTCTGCATCTCCACTCTCTACTCGGAACGAGAGTAATTAGGGCCCGGAAATTTCCTTCCGAGCCGTTTGCAGCTTTTAGTGCTTCCAAATTGCCATTGTACCTGTGCCCTAGTAGTGATAGTCCGAGCCGTCCGCACAGTATTACCGTTTTGAGGATTGGTAGCAATCTCTTTCTATTTTCAATTACAGTTTCTTTTCTTTTGGCATCCAATCGGTTGAGGATATCATCTTGAGTTTTTGCAACCTGGCACTTCAAAAAAGCATTCGCTTGCGTCTGGCACATGTCATGATACTTGATAAAAAGATGAGCTTTAAGTTTGTCGTGAACTTTCTTGTAGTTTACAAAAAGACTGGTGACAAAACTTTGCAAGGCTGCAACTTTTCCTCGATCGTTGGATGGTTCTTCGCTACTAAATAGGGCACAAGGAATGCAAACTACTCCTTTCATTACCATCGAAAATTTGAAAGCGGAGTTTTTACCTGATGAATGAGTTAAAAAAAAATAAACTTTTTGATTTTTCTTCGCGCCGAAAGGCCAGTTAAAATTTTTTGGTGATGCCACATGATTGGATAGCAAATTAACTTTATCTTGGTCGCTCAAAATCTTTTGTCTATTCAGTTTCCATTCGGACGCACCAGGTAATTTTGCGAAAGCAATCGAAATGTCATGTGTTGAGTCTGATGGCAAATCTTGCGATGAATTTGGAAAATCGCACACTGGTACCGCATGTGTTGTTGATGAAGATGCTTCACTAGAAGAATCCTCTTGACCTTGACACTCTTTCTCCACAGCGACTACCGTCGAATTAGACACTGATTGTATGGTTACGTTTTCTGAAACTGCATTATTTTTCTTTGCTGAAGAAATTAAAAAGTAATCGGTAATCGACTTTCGTTTTCTCGACAAGTTTAAGCTACTAGCCATACTATTCGCAAACCAACGACACTAAAAATGAAAGCAAACTGCCAAGCTTTCTGTACTGATGTAACTTCACTTTGGGAAGCAACACTTTTGAATTGTTGATGTATTAATTTAATAAACCGCCTCCAGCGTTGTGCTCACTGCTACACTCTACTACAAAAGTTTCAATGTATATTTTTGACAACAACGCCGAAGACCGCTCTGGGTATGCTCGTAATGTCTCGTAACATTTCCCTTCTATACATTTTCCATCAAAGAAGCACATTAACTCATTAAATGATTATATTTTAGAAATAAATGCATCCCCCCCCTAAAATTGCCACTGGGCTACGGCCCCGATTATCAGGCTTACCAGTTACCACCCAAATTTATGCGTTGCCGCGTTAATAAACTATTCCAGTTTCTTTTGTTGACTGCTCATAGAAAGACAGCAGATAACGTATCCACAGTTCTGTACTTTTTCAATCGATTGCTGCTTTTTACTTCTTATTCTTTGCATTGTGAAATTAAAATTGGCAACACCTTCCTGGTAATCGGTAATAACAAGCATGCAATCCATGATGGATTTAGGGGCGAAAAATTAACTTCTAACGCTCCCTACTAGATCCATCATTACAAGAAGATTCAACAATAAACAGTTTGGCGGCCAATACTCATATTTAGAATCGGATTCGAATTTGTTTTAAAAAAAAACAAGTTTTTTTTGAGCTAAGGTAAAAAAAACGATTTACATCACCATGTACAATAATATAAGTAATAGGCCGTTTAGTGCAACGTCACAATAACCATTGTTTGGTTTCAAACAAACTAAAACCTAGCTAATAAGACTGGCAAAACACATTCTCTTCGAACTTGTGTCCACTAAACTTTATTCATCTGTCGAAATGAGTTGCGTGCGGGCATTAATTTTTAAAATTACCATGGTTCAATGTTACACTCTCGATTGGAGTCGCAGTCATAGCTTTGGAAACTGATAAAATTTGCAATCCGAGAACTCACTTCGGTGGTTGCAGTCGGGAATAAAAAAAATTTAACCATTCTAATTTACAAGTAAATCCGGTGTACCCATCGCAATTCGACAGATATAACGAGTTTAGTGGAAGCAAGTTTTAACTAAATGTGTTTTGCCAGTCTTAAGAGCTAGATTCCAGTTTATTTGGAACCAAACAATGGGTATTGTGACGTTGCACTAAACAGCCCTATATAACATAAGTGATGAATAGTAATATAAGATTTTATTTGAAGGCATGATACAGATTGTAGAGCTGTGAAGTAAATAAATTTAATGACCAATTCACTGTTCATAAAAATTCAGTTATGAAGGACTTTTGTGTAAAAATATTGTTTTAATATAAAATTTGAGCAAATCTTAACGCTTTCTGTTTGCATTGCTTCAGCTTCTCTGGAAGCAACAGTATTTATTTAGTTTGTTTTATGAAGAAAAGTGATAATCACAAAAAAATGTATTTTTTGCAGGGGCATAGCGAAGGGGGTCAAGAGCTCCCCCCCCAAAATATTTTTAAGGAACTTTTTAAGCCCAAGACTACTTTGCAAATCGTAAGGCCAATTTCAAAAATATACGTTTATCCAATATCAATATCATTAGACACTCCCAAATACCCTATTGGGGGATCTGGGGCTACCCAAAGGATGCGCCCCGGGTTTGATGACACTTGTGAGCTTACTGAGCTGTGGTTAGAGGCCAACAGTTTTTGTGCTTTTAAAGCTTTTCTTTTTAGCGTGACGTATAGAATAATGGAAAATGTACATCGGTGGCAGAATTTTGTTGCTATTGCTGCCATCAATGATTCCTGATATTAAAGCAGTAACTCCGTTAAATCCGTGTGATCCAATGCGGATGAATGTCAGCGTGGAATCAATCCTTAGTGGCGAAATAAAAGCTTCAATGTTAAAGTATCACATCCATTCATCATGGTTTGTTGAACCATTGCGATATGTGAACTGCAGCAGACGAGGCCTTGTAACATTACCCGGTACTATTCCTCAAAATGTCGAATACCTCGATCTTAGTTCCAATATTATTAACCAGGTGTATGAGAAAGAATTGAAAAAGTTCGTTGATTTAAAAGTTTTGTGGCTGCAATCAAATTGTATTGGAGATGTGTCCGAGACTCAGTTCTACTGCAAAACAACTGGATCTTATGAAAGAAATGCATTTCAATCTTTAATTAACTTGAAACTGTTAGATTTAGGGGGAAACGCTTTTAATTATATGCCCATTGACCTTCCCTCTTCTTTGGAGTATTTGGATATTTCAAGATCTGGAGTAAAAAAAATCACCAAGATGGATTTAGGCCGTTTGAAAAACCTGTTCGTGTTTATTGCAGATAACATGTGTTTTTATCAAAATTGCAAATCTATTTTCAGCATCGACTCCAATGCTTTTGAAGGTCTGTCCATTAAATTGATGAAGATATCAGAAAACACGAACGTGCTTCACAATCTTGAATACCTAAACTTGTCTGCAATCATTTGCATTAACGCAGCACAAATACAATTCGTGAGTATCCAGCCCCACAACATGCAGAACTTAACATCGGTTGAACGACTGGATTTGTATCTTCAAAATCCAAATCAAAACAGAAGGTTGAAAGTCTATAATAATTCTTTTGATGCTTTGTTGTACTTCGAACACCTTGATCTATCGTGCAATATGATTGAATACCTTCCAAACGACATATTTGGGTATAATTTTCAGTTAACGTATTTGGACGTATCGGGGAATTGTTTATTGTATACAATAGCTGATCCTACTTATGTCCCAATTGAAACGCAGTTTTTGTACCTTGGATATAACGAGTGTAACCTTCATAACACCTTGAACAATAGCAAGATTCGACGTACTATTTCATTTGGCCCGGCATTTTCGCGAATGAAAAATCTTACGGAGCTCAGTTTTGCAAAACCAAAGCGACTAGGAATAGCAGATTTACGACCTGCACAAATGGGCATCCACATCGTTAACAATGATTCCTTTTTTCATTTGCTGCTAATTCGAAATTTATCATCAATTGCTCTAGGCGGCAAATACGTCCATCAAGTAGACATGAGAATTTTGAGTTGTATGACTGCGTTGACGTACATAGATCTATCCCGAAACATCATCGACAACATAAGTGTCTCAAACGCACCTTGCTTAACAGGCCTGTCAAAATCTACGCGGCAACGACAATTTAGTGAATGCACAACTGAAGTCAAGCTTATTCTCTCGTACAACATGCTAGACCATGCCAGGTTTAATTATTTCATTCATCCAACAGTCACAATGATAGATTTATCGTTCAATCATATATCTACCATCCATGATAAAGCTTTTAAAAACATGCCTTGTGTCAAGTTCATCGATCTACGAAACAACCCGATAGTGTTTATCCATGTCAAATCGTTTTTAAATGCAATTAATTTAAAAACTCTGTAATTGAGTAGCACAGCCATAATTCATGATAAAAGGTCTCTACTTTTTATTAAGTATTTGAGAATCCAAAACCTTTATTTCTCAATGTTGAATGACAATTTGTTTGTGCTTATGCGAAAAATGGCTGAAGTGAAAACACCAATCGTAACTGATGTTGATCTGTCAAACAACAAAATCATCTCCGAAGAAATTTTACCAGAAGGATTGCAAATGTTTTTCCAAGTCACATCTCTCACGCTGAAGAACTGCAACATTCAATTCTCATCATTTGCCCTCCCTACTTCATTTCTCTTGCATCTTGACTTGAGTCAAAATCAAATCGAAGAAGTGACTTCGAAAATCATTTCAAGTGTATCGTCGCTTAAAACTTTAATTCTCTCAAAAAACTCCATCAAACAAATTTCCATGGATTTGCTCGGCACTCTGAAAGATTTACGTATCTCAGATCTTTCATATAACTCCATTACACATATTACGTCTACCCACAGCTTAAGTAATGCATTAATCAATCTTATAGTACACAATCTACAAAGAAACTACATTTTCGAAATATCAAGAAACGTGTTTCCATTACCGTTGTTGGAATCTCTTCACCACCTGGATCTTCATTATAACTCCATCGAATGTTCTTGTGATTTGAGCGAAAACTTTGGTCGATGGCTGTCTCAGCGAGCTTACTACTTGAGTGATCGTCCAGGTATTCTTCCTCGATGTTCTTACTCTGTGGGCAACTTCGGAGGTTGTGTGAAATGCACAACAGCAAAACAGGAGGATAGATCCTTGCTGCAACAGTCCTTGCTTCAATATTCAACCAACAGCTTTTGCTCCAGCACAACCATCATCATTTACACTGCAAGCTTCACAACTTTCTGTTTACTCTTGTTGGTTTGTTTGTTAACAGCAGAAAAGGCATGCTTTGGACGGCAAAGTTTGCGACTCGACGAGTGAGGTCGTCCAGTGGAAACGACGATGCAATTACTTCGTCGAACTTTGTGTTTCGTGGTTTCGTCATCTACGATACCAACGACCAGAAATTGGTGATTGGATTGATAAGCAGTTGGTGCCCAATCTGAATCCAGAGTCTTCTAATCTTCGAGTTGAAATTGTGGGACGTGACGACCATTGTGGATTCGCGCCTGTGCAGCAACTTCTATTCAAAATCCGAGCAAGTCGAAAAGTAATCGTGGTGTTGAGCGAAAACTATGGACAATCGAATCAGGGCAAATACGTGCTGTCTGTTCTTGATACGCTTCACTATCACACAGGAAACGATCGCGTTGTGATTGTTACGTTTGAGAATGATCTAAAAGTGAGAACTTTATTGTTACGTAGACAGCGAAAAGAAGAACCGTGGTCGCAGCTTCAATTTCCGGATGATGAACGAGATTGGTCGATGTTTTGGGAGAGTTTACGAAGTTTGCTGACATTGGGTTAATTTCTAAAATATACACAAGACCAGGTACGAACGCAGAAATATGTTAACCCGGGGGGGAGGGGCTCAGCGCAAGTACACCACTCTACAGGGCCTGTTAACAGTTGTACCTACTGCTCGATTTGATTCGAAAGACGAAGTAAAAACGCAGCAAAACGATATCGTATATAATAGGAGCACGAATGGATTGTTCAGTGATCAATGAGCAGCAAGAACTTTTTGCTGCAATGCAAGCTTTTCTAGTTCTTTGATTTTGGACTTCTTTTTCATATGAGTGTGATTTCATAATATGAGGTTTGTTCACCAATCTTTAATCGGACTGGGCAGACTACGTGGACCAATGGTATTTTGTATTTTTCATTGTTCCAATTGAACTTCCTCTTCCTGTAACATCACATTTTGTTTATATTTCTCAAAAATTGCATAGTTTAAGGTCACAACAAGTTAACGTGAAAACACGCATGTTCCAGAAGTGACCGCAACTGAAAGTTCTTTTGAATCTGCGCTCTCGACCTCTCGGCTGAACATACAGCACTCTTCCTTTTGTAGACTGTATTAATAACTTGCAAACTAAAAAGAACTTTTAGTTGCGGTCACTTCTGGAACAGAATTTCAAATCGTATCCTTTCACGGTCGCTCTGGCATCTGACTCAAAATACTGCAGCAATAGCACCGAACTCAGGACAGTTACGAAATTCAAATGACAACGCCCCGTGATTGCGCAATGTACACAAGATTTACCATATAAGGGCATAAAAACGGATCAGTGATTTCATAGTGTGGAGACGAAAAACGGAGTGTACAACATTTGCAAAAAATAAAGGTAGCGTTTCTGACAACATATGTAAAAGAACTTCATTAGTCTATGTAAAAATCGTGATAGCAATCTTGCCCCCAGATAACTTGATGGTAGCTTGATCATTTTAGTGCTTCATTCAGTGTTTTGCTGTTTGCAAGAAAACCCCTGCATGAATTGTTCACTGTATAATCCATACTTGTTGTGGAGTGTTTTTTTTCACTTAGAAACTTATTTTTGTTGTTGAATTTGGCAGCTGTAATAATAACTGAGACAATCTTAAGAGACAGTATTATTTAACATCTTAAGACCAAGGGCTCGTAAATTTGAATTATAATATCACCTACGCCTCGCACAAATATAACATAAATAGAGTTTGAAATAAACACCTCCATATAAAGCATTGTTATTGATGACTTGCGACCCAGTTCCATTTTTGTTATTCACAAATCCCTGTGAATGCCTTATTTATATTTAGTTGTGAATAAATTTGAATGTGACTGCAATGCAAAGTGGAGCAGATAGAAAATCTTTATGCAGCAAAGAACAAATCTTGTCAAGCGTTGACCTGACAAAATGATTGAAATGATTTGTAAATTAAAAACAATTGGCGTCGAAATTTGCCGTAAACTGACCATAATTCAGTCTTCGAGCCTTGCAACCATCCATAGCTTGTGATCATTAGGCTAATCATAACTGGCTTAGCTAAAATATTTCCGGTATTGTACAGTCATAAATAATGAGAAGAAGCCAGTAACTTATAAGTATAGCAGCAGTTGGTTTGGTGAATAGAAGCTGAGTTTCGTCCAGAGTTTAGAATAGTTTAACTCACAGATTTCTTATTCTTTGCAAAACATGTTGATAGAATATGAAACTCTAACAAATTTAATGATCTATATATATGACTGTATAAGTTTTTACAATGCACTTTGCTTCCAGACAGGTTAATGTCGGTGACTCATTTCTCAGTCAAGAGTATCCGCTTGAAACCGATTGGGTCGTATAGTCAAAATTTTACTGCAGCAGTGCCCTTAACTTTTGCGGTATCTGTGACCCCTATGCTTGAAGATATTAGCTTGACTGCGCATTGTGCTGAACCTGCATAGAAGCTGCATATATCGAAAAATCAAACATTATGAGATGGGGAATACCTAGGGGTTCTCGGTACTTGGTAAAGAGCTATTGTCTTAGAGCACCCAACAAAACAATAGCACGTAGTTACGAACTGAACAGTTAAAAAATCAGAAGTATACACGAACTTGCACGGCTGCATCTTTTAAATCCCTTTAACATTTTAAGCATACACGAATAGACTGATTAGACTAACATGAGCAGCCTAAATAGGCATTAGCAACTCACAGAATGCGAAGTAGGTGAACTGTGACTGTGCAGTATTAATGCGTCAACCTCGCATTAGTTTAGTATCAGTGAGTTGTGACACTCGGTGTTGAGGGTAGGCAGAGATGGGCATTTATCGCGATAATTTATCGGCGATAGTTATCGGCGATAATTTTTTACCGATTACCGATATCGCTTTTGTAATATATTTTGTTATCGCCGATAAATTATCGCGATAAACGATTCATTATGCACACACCTACTGTTCAACAGCACATAAATCGCAATTTTTAATAATCTTGAAGAAACCTTATGACTTGCTATGATTTTATTCTTAATTGATTCAGGCAGTTCATTCCAAATTTTAGCACCAGTTACTAGTGATGTAAGTCAAAAAAAAATACGAGTCGTTTTTTTCGTAAACAAACGTGTTTTTTTATTCTTTGGCTTTTTGTTATACTCGTGTGTTTAACAGATAAAGTGCTACGTAATTTTGTTGCGTATTGCCATTGCGAACATTTGAGGTTGAATAAAATGTTGAAAAACACGTTTATGGGGAGAGTATTTTGGTCACACACTTTTTGAAATTGTAAGTTAATGCGAATCAGGGTTAGATTTTAATACTCTTTTTATTTACTGAGCCAACAACATGGGTACGCTTGGTACTATCGGAAAATAGGTAACCTTCCAACAAAAGGACCCATTCTTTGCTGTTTTTAATATCAAATCGGGAGCAACACTTCGCTTTTCAGCAGATATTTTCACCTAGAGCTACGACTTTACCAGTTATCGCACTAAGAGACGAACAACAAAGGTGATTAATTCATTGCGTCAGCAGTCAGCAGCGGCACACAAAATCAGTGGCGTACGCACGAGGGGAGTTTGGGGGTCAACCCCCTTCATTGAAGATTAAATAAGAAATGAAAACCTCTCTTTTTGAAACGATCCGCCTTTTTCAATACAAAGATTGCCAAAATTGCTATCATGTTTCTCCTGCTATCCAACTTCTTCATATAATATTGAGGAACTTTCATTGTGATGCAATAATACTGGTTGTCAAACTTTTCTGGTGCGTTGCGCTTGAACTGATGACTAACTCAAAATGCACGCCAGGACAAAGTCAATGGGCGCTATTAAAGCAGGAGTCGTGTGGTGAAGTCATAAAGCGATTGTTCTCATCAGCCCAGCACGTTTCAGCGCAGAAGGCATTCTTGGAAGAGAATGGTTGCAACGCAGACAGAATATTCCGCTTGCAATGTCATAATTTTGAGTTGACCAATCCAGCCAGTTGGCGTAGTGGTAAAGACATCGCTGTCGGCGCCGGAGGTTTTGGGTTCGGTTTCTGGGCCGATACCGGCTGTTTTCTCAGTTGCTCAGCGCACGAACTATTGGTGCGAACGATCTGGGGTTCGATTCCTGGGCCGGTCAAATCGGCACGGTGTCGCCAACGGCTGCACACAATTTTTTTTTAAATCAAATCTTCACTGCAGGCTACTCGTTTCATTAAACTCGCTGAGTGCCGAAGCGTGGTAGCGAGTGGCGGGGCCCGATCCCGTGGCTTAGCGCCTGGGCAACGCAGGTCCGAAAAAACGTCGCAACGGTGGCCAGCCGTTTTGTCGTTGTTTCCTTTTTCTGTGCATTATCTTCAACGTAACTTTACATTGTCCAATCAGAAATAAAAGAAAGAATGAATGAATGAGCCGTTGGCTACACTGTGTCCGATTTGACCGGCCTGGGAATTGAACCTCCGACTTTCCGCATCGAATAGAAACATCTTTAGCACTGCGCTATAACCGGCCGGTTTGTTGAAAAATTATTACTAAAATAAAAATTCCAAATTGACACTGCCCTAAGTGCTCAAAATAAAATGAAAATACTGCCAAGGAAGACCAGACCAAGGACCAGACCAACGAAAAATTTAAAGAGGCCCAGGAAAGGAGCGGGAGGGGGGGGGCAAAATGGTTTTTACCCACCGTAACTGTCTCAGGAGCTGGAGTGCTCCGTTTTCCTTACATCCCGATTGTGTGTTTGAGAGTTTCTGATGCAGAGTCGGCGCCAGAGCAGTCGACTTAGGGGGCCAAGCGTTTACCAGGGTGGGCCAAAGTTTGAAATTAAGCCCAAAATCCGCTGTCTTCAAAAGAGTAAGCTTGTTCCTGGCCCCCTCTTGGCGCCGGTCTTGATCTGATAATATCGACGCAGTGATTTGCGTGAAAAATACTTAGATAATATCGACGCTGTTTTTGACCTTAATCGCATGATTAGAGATTCCTCTCGCGCGTAACTTATTTTAGTTATAAAATGTTTCGGTAGGGAGGGCAGTTTTTTTCCATGCTTCCCTATCATCACTTTTCAAGACAGGGGGATTTGCCCCCAGCATAAATTGTGCATATTGAATGTTTTTATCAATAAGGTTTATATGCGTTGTTTATAACTTTATAAAAATTTTCAAATTATATTGAAGTGAAAATTCAACAGTAATTGAGGGAGACTGCGAAGTGAGCTTGCACTCTTCGAATCAGCAGCCACCCGTTACATAATTTAGACTAGAACATTACAACCCAATGCACTTCGATATTTCTGAACTACTGTACTTGTAGTATCTTTACATCATCACAATGTGACGTCACTGAACTTCCCCATTGAAAAATCCTGCGTACGCCACTGCACAAAAAAGATTTTTAATTTTTTACTACGGAATGTCAGAATGATAGAGAGCCTCGGAAACCTAGCACAAATTGATACGTTCAAGGATCAAACCCAAATCTACGTTTAGCCAGTCGAACGACTTGCATTCGCTGCACTTAACCTCGAGTTGCAGAGCAAAAATTATACACAAGTTAGGCTACATAACAAAGAAAGCTTTAGTTTGCAAAATTAAATCGCTTGAGCATGTCATCAAAAATAAATAAATTTAAAAGGTTTTCAACAATGGTCTTGCAGCTTGTTAGCGGCCCAATGCTAGAAAAAAAGGAACAGAACTAGACCGTTAGCGGGTCCACAAATAGTCCTGCTAACGGCTAGACTTAGTGTTTCCTTTTTTCTCGGATTTTCAACTACCAGAGAAACGGGAAAATTTTCAAAAATTTTCTAGGGAATTCCGAAAATCTTCTGGATTTCAAATTTTCGCAGGAAATTTTTTCGAGTTTAATAATTTTGATATTTTTTCTGATTTTCAGCATTATTTTCAGATATATTTTTAGCATTTTGTTACGTTGTTTTAACAAACTTAGCGTAAGTTTTTCCATTTTTTCGACAACTTAAAGAAAAATTTTTGATCTCACAAGCATTTCGTCTTAAAAAATTTTGCTAATTTTGAAAATTATTTTTAGTGAGCTAAAAAAAATTTAAGTTGCAGTAACGCAGAACTAACGTATTTTTTTATGCCGGAATCATAGATATCAGTACCATTAAAATCCTTACTTATGCAAAGACATTTCCCGGGATCCCGAAATAAACTTCCCGAGAAACGGGAAATTTCAAACCCCAAATTTCTTGTTCCGACTTCCCGGGAGGAAACACAAGCAAGGCTAGTCAAACTAGCACTTTAGGCGCCCAAAATAGCTCATGGTCATGCCATAAATTCCATCTTTAACACCCAGTTACGAGTGCAGGCTGTATTTTTGTAGTTAATGGTAACTTGACATTGCAAAAAACATATCGGTACCATTAAAAACAGCCTTGTTTTGCCTCAATCTCGAGCTCATAACAAGCCAGAACGGGGTAGACTACTCACTTAACTATGAAATGGTCAACAACATAAAAAAAAAAAACATAAAAAACAACAAAAAAAAACAAAAAAACACGGTTTTTAACAACACTACCAGTTACTCTAAGAGATGGATTTGTTTTGAAGAATATTGTTATTTGTACATAAAATTTTTTGGATGAAACATTTCTGGTTGACTACGCATGTATTGCGGACCATTTTTTGAAATAATCAAATATTCACTGCATATTATAGGAAGTTTATTCAAATAAACTTTAACCCATAAATTTAGCAAGTTTTAGTTTATATATTCCATTCACATGCAATAAGTGAAGTTTATCATAAAGAGGTTTTAGCTTTTTGGCAGATTCATTACATATTATTTTAATGATGTGATTTTGTTTGGTTTGATGCTTGGTTAAAAGGGTTTTAGTGGTATTTCCCTATAAAAATATTTCATATTTTAGATGGGAATACACTAAGCTAGAGTAAACCGGCATCCAAGCACATCGAGGAATATAAGGATTTAATCTATACATAGCTCTAGCAGCAGACGACATTTTGGTTGCAATATTATCAATGTGTTTGTTCCAAGTGAGTTTGTTATCAAAGGATACTCCAAAGTATTTCAAGAAATCAGACTGATCGATTTTGCGATTATTTATGCTAAAAGCAGTGGTTCTCAAACTTGTCGGAAGTATCGAACCCAACAGGTGTCATGCAAGCATACATCGAACCCTTAATTATAACCAGGAGCGGATGCAGAAAATTTTAGAGGGGGGATGCAGTTTTGAATTAGGTTGAATGTTAAATGAGTGCAAAGACGTTAGACGTCTAAACCGGAAAAGGGCATAAGCTCTTTGAAAATGTTTCACGTCAGGGGCGTATTCAGAATATTCTTAAGGCGGTGGAGGGTGGCATAAAATTTTTACATTTTTTAAGCGTATTTTTTTTCCGGAAAGTTAATTTGAAGCAAATTGAGGAACAAAAATATGGCTCTAGGGGGTCCGGGGATATGCTTCCCGAAAAGTTTTCAAAAATTTAGACACTGTAATGGCCATTTTAGCGCTTTTTGAACAATTTTTATGGCAAATTCTGTTTAATTTTTTTGCCTCTAACTTTTATTTAGTTGTTGCATATTTATCCTCCTATCACGAGAAAGCGATCAATGCGCTATACGAGCTCGCTTAGGAGTTGCCGGCCATCTGTCTACCACACCAAGATGGGGGAGTCCCGCTAAGTGCCTTTCCCAACGGCACAACAAGTAAACTTGCCGGCTTGTTCTCCACACTGTCCCTTCAATGCTGAACGTCAAGCAGGGAAGCTGTGAATACCAATGTTAATGTCATTGGTTTGACCCGACTCGGAATCAAACCCGAGTCTACAGCTCAAGAGACAGACGCTCCATACCACTCGGCCATCTGAGCTGTTAAAAAAAACCTTCACCAAATATGATACATTTTGTTCGCACATTTTCGATTTATGCGTACGTGCTTAAGGCGTACGAGCAAAGATGATTGTTACCAAATAGGTTTGAAATTATGGAAAAATTGTATTCATCAAAAACAGCGTTGAAAGTGTATGATGGGGGGATGCATCATTCCACGCAGAGATAGTCATTTGCTACAACTGTATGCCTTTTTGCAAAAACTTATTCTGATCTTAGCCGAACCCCTGCTACAGCCTCACCGAACCCCTGGGGTTCGGTCGAACCCAGTTTAAGAACCACTGGCTTAAAGTATCAGAACAGAATATTTTATTTTGTCCTCATCAAAACGATAAAAAAAAATCTTATGAGCATGTGAATAAACATATAACACATGAGCGACAGGAAACCGTGAAGGGACGCTAAGTCTTCGAATCAAACGGTCACCTTGTTACGCATATAGCAAAAGAGCAGTTTACTCGAATAGTTAGTTGAGGTAACAATATCAGGTCAGACAAAAAGTCATAATGGTATGCAAAAAAAAAAAGGTGCATGAAGTAGCCTAATAGCAAAGTGGCTGCAAAATGTTGTCATAAGCTTACAATTAAAACGCGAATTAAAAACCCTGACTTGAGATAATTTTTCGAAGAATAAAAAATATAAAAATTATTACAGCATATGTGGTATAGTGAGCTATATATCACGATGAATACAATTACGGGAAATGGTTGCTTCCAGTAACAAAAGGGCTCAATGACCAAGGTCAGTGAAATTGTAACAGGTAGAGGTTTTTACTTTTTTACTTTGTGTTTTTAAATAAATATCACGATGAATATTTAGAAATAATGCATTTTTTAAATTCTTTGACAAATTTGTTATGAGATTGACGCTTCAAAGTATTGTTCAGGTCATTCCAAAGTTTGGCTCCTTGAAATTTTATCGACCTTTGAGTTCTTGTAGTAGTAAAAGAAGGAAGAATCAAGTTTTGACTAGTTGATGATCTGGCAACATATGTATTTAAGCAGATGAAATCAACAAAATAGTTGGAAATATAAGAGAGAAAGGATTTACGGAAAAACATATGCAAAAATTTTCCCAATTCAAATCTGAAAATGTCGTCCTATTTAAGAATTTTTAGCTGTTTGTAAAGAGGGTTGGTGGGTGAATTCCAATTGACTTGCCCTATTGCTCGCACAGCTTTATTTTGCAAAGAACGTAGGGGAGACCGGGGTTAGGTGGAACAACTTTCAGAAAAAAACAAATAAAAACCTTTTGGAATGACGTAAAACAAATTAAGTTAGTGTGTCCTGAAAACTATTATTATGTGTAATATGTCGCGAAAGATTGACTAGAAATTGTAACAGGTTTATTCACAAATTGTCGGCAAACAAACGCATCAAATGTTTCATTTAACCCCTCCAAGCGGAGTTTGTTGAAACATGGTATGGGGTTACTTGAAACGCAAATCATGTTCGCCCAAACAGAGTTCAAATGATGCTTTCAAGATGTCGCTCTGCCTATTGCGGGTTGTAGCTGGGCAAGTCAACATGAAAAATAGGTTCTTTTCCTGCGTATAGGAGCAAACAGTTAAAAACAATGTATACACACAGATAATAAGGCAATGGATGTTTCACCTTCTTAATACTCAATTCTTATGACTTAGCAGACACTTGAGGAAAACAAGCCATTACTAGGTCTATAGTAAGGTTGAATAAATAAACATCTCTGTCTACCAAGTGAATGAATATATGTCTTCTAAAAGGTGGGTAAACTAAATTTCGATGCGTTATTAGTGTCTTTTGGTAAGACGAATATGGGGCGTTAACTCATAGTTTTTGAATGACCAAATCCCTAAATCTGAATGTAAGTTTTTCATTTTCAAATACATCAAGCACTTGACCCACATAATATTGCACACTCTTTTTCCGCAAAACCTAACCAGAGCAAATTCACTTTCTTTGATGTCACTCGGTTTGTTTGCGTCTGCCATTTCATCATCAGATGACAATTCCTCCTCATCTGATAAAACTGATGAGAATTCTTTAATGCGATTTTGTTTGCTCAGGAATTATGCGCTTACGAATTTTCCGACTTGTTTTCCTGTTGTTTTAACTAGCATCATCATTACTTCAGTCTTAAATTGAGTTCCAACTAACCTCAGGCCTAATGTTCCACAAAACCCCAGTAAAATCACAGTAAAACAATCACAATTTTCATGCACCTGATAACAAGGATATTCACGAAACTCTGCATCGTGTAGAACAAGAATACTGATACTCAGCATACACTATGTAACTTTTACGTATCTGCCATAAGCGCAGATTTATTTCAAATTTTCTATCTGGCTTCAATTTTACTTGTACTGTAACAGCAAAACTCAGAAAAAGTACCTTCGTTTTACTACCTCTGCTTCAAATTGTTTGAAATCAAACAAGCAGGACGGCAACAGCATTACCAACACTAGGTAGCAATAAATACTTAAAATAATTTTGGGGGAGTGCAAAAATGGCCAAGTTTTTGTTTCAACTAACCCCGAGTTCCAACTAACCCCGGTCTTCCCTATTTTGTCAGTATAAGATTTGTTACAAGGTCCCCATACTATGACACCATAAGAAAGGAAAGAATGAATTAAGGCAAAATAGAAATAGAGTGCAAAAAGAGCTGATGTAGACAAGAATTTTTGAAGTTTTATTAATACTCCAACATTACGCGATAGTGTGGTTTCCAATGTGAGTATTTGGAGTAAAAAGTTTAATTTAACATCCAATAAAACACCAAAATACTTTATTTCATTAGAAATTTGAATAGCATCATTGCAGTAGGCACGGGCGCACCCAGCGATTTTCAAGGGGGTGGGGGCTCTAAAAAAACTCGATCTCGCACTCAGAAGCGGATCCAGAAAATTTTGGTGGTGGGGAGGGGTAAAATTTTCAATTAAGTCAAGTGTTAACTAAATACAAAGACGTTGGACTCAAAAAAGGCGTAAAAAGCCCTTTGAAAATGTTTTCATGTGTGCGACGTACTCAAGAAATTTTTTCAGGGAGGGGCCCCCGAATTTGCCATATTTTCAAGCGTGTTTTTTTCGTGCAGAATTATTTTGAAGCATATTGAGAATAAAAAAGGCTTTAGGGGGATCCGGGAGCATGTTCCCCCGGAAATCTTTAAAAATTTACATACTCTTGTGGCCATTCTAGCACTTTTTCAACAATTTTTTGGCAAATTTTGTTTTAAATTTTTTGCCGCTAAAATTGAGTGTTTTACCAAATATGATGCATTTTGTTCGTACCGTACATTTTCGGTTTTGTGTGCTTAGGACGTAAGGCTTGTTGTTATCGAAAAGGTTCAAAGTTATGGAAAAACTGTATTCATCAAAAACATATTTCAAATGGCTGGTGGGGGGATGCATTCCCCACATCCCTCCTGGATCCGCCCCTGCCCGCACGTACAACAATGTCTGTTATCACTTCATTAATCAGCCAATTTGGCTTCAGCATGATTTGGGGCAAATTCTGTCACATCTGTTTTGAAATATCAGCGTGTAATGCACTTGCACAGTTTGGACACTTTACTTTAAAAACAAAGATTCAGTTTCGAAAGGGGGGAAGGGTAGGACCCCCCAACCCGCATATTGAGTTCGACCCCCCAACCCACCCTGTGTGTGCCACTGGCAGTAGGTTAATTTTATATCACTCGGAGGAGAACGTAGTTCGTAATTAATGACGCATGCTTGAGATTTTTTAGGATTTTTAATCAATTTATTAGCATTCATCCATTGCTTGATTTGACTCAGTTCTTGCTTACATAATGTTTCTAACTAATGAATGTTGTTACTGGGATATAAAAGAAAGGTATCGTCTGCAAATAAACGCGGAGGGGAAGTCAGTGCATTTGGAATATCATTTATGTATAAAAGAAATACTGTAGTGTAGGGTCCAAGACCGAACCTTGTGGTACACTAGATTTAATTTCTACCAAAGAGGATTTCATATTATTAATGCATATGTTCAATTGTACATATTGTTGTCGATTGCTTAGGTAGTTAGAAAATAATTTATGAAACGCTACACGAATACGATAAAGCTCAAGCTTATTTAACAATATGTTATAATCAACCGAATCAAATGCTTTGTTAATATCTAAAGCAATAGCACAAGAAAGCTTTTTGTTATTAATATTGTAACTTTTTGTTATTAAATATAGTTTGTTATTAATATTGTAATTTTTTGCTAATAAATATAACTTTTTGTTATTAATAAATAACTTGTTTCTTACTTTTGGTGAAAAAGAGATAACATGTTTTACTGATATTTAGAGACGCACTTGATTAAATTTTGGCCAAACTTCAATTTTTGGTAATTCATGATCTAAATTAGCTTGTAAACAATTTACATCATTGCGCGATAATGTAAGGACAGTATCATCAGCATACAACGCTATTTCAAAATTTGAGCCAGCTGATGAATCATTGATATAAATAAGGAACAAGACTGGGCCTAGTAGGCCTACACTACCTTGTGGCACGCCTATATCTATGTTTAAATGTGGGGAAGAAAATCCTCCTCCAGAAACAAACTGTTGAAGATAAGTGAGGTACGATCGGAGAAGATCATTAGCGACACCCCTCATTTCATATTGTTCTAACTTGAATAGAAGCATTTTATGATTAACCGTATCAAATGCTTTCGCCAATTCCAAAAATAATGCACATACGTTCTTGTTTTGATCAAGTTCAGTAATAACTAATTCATGCATATGTGCTATCGCTAGAGATATAGAATAATTTTCTCGAAAACCAAACTGAGTTTGAACTAGTGATGTAAAAAAACGTTTTTTTTTTTATGCATTCCTACCTGATAAGTCTAAACGAGTTTGTTTTTAATACAAAGCTTGGTAAGTAGCATGAAATCGCGTTAACATATTGAACATGACAGTAGGTAGTAGAACAGTGGTTCTCAACCTTTTTGTCTCAGCGGACCCCTTTTGGTGCTGCGAAAGCAGTCACGGACCCCACGACTGATTTTTTAGCATAAACGCTTTTAAGCCTAAAAGTGTTTTAGGTTAATTAATAATTTACCGGTACTTTACTATATAGTTTTGGAACAGCTAGCTAGCACTCAATAAAGATAACAGTAAACCACATAGGGCAATTCAACAAAAATGTTCTACTTTAATTTTTTAAATTTATTAATCGTAGGAGAAACCTTATGGCCACAGGTGGTTCCCACTTGCAGCTAGTGTGGTATTTTAACCGCACTAAAACCCTTTAGATTTTGCACTCACCGACGATCATAAATCATCACTACATGCTTGTGCGAGAAGGAAACTCATTTTTTAAAAAATTTTATTACTTTGTCCATCACCAAGATGATAATGAAATTGGCCATGGGCACAATTTTATTACAGTTACAATTGTAATTTTAACACTTTCTAAAGAAAGCTTAATTCCAAAAATCGTACTTTATGTTGAAAATAAAAAGGACAGTTGACTAGACTGCTGCTGAGTAAAAACCAGACTGCTGCTGTAAACCAGACTGCTGAGTATGCTACTTACAGATACTTGCGATGTGTTGTGAATGTAATGCTTATGTTGAAAATATTCAGAAGTTTTCGCGGACCCCCTAAAAACGTTTTGCGTACCCCTGAGAATCCGCGGACCCCCGGCTGAGAACCACTGTGGTAGAATGATATTGCTTAATTTTCATTTTTTATTTGTTGCCTAGATTAGTGTGAATCTTACCTAACGCTTACCATGTAAGCTTATCTTTCGATTTGCAGGGGCCTGCCCCCCAATCGACGTGCTTGGCCCCCCAATTAACAAGCATACTCTCTTCAAGGCAGCGGCTTTTGTGCTTAATTTTAAATTTTGCTCCCCCCCCTGAGAAACGCTTGACCTCCCTAAGTCGACTGCTCTGCCGTCGGCTCTGTGTAGACTGTACCGGACGTATTATTGGTTTTTATTTAATCAAAGCACTATATTGCACATATTTTAGCTGAAAGTTCAAATTTACAGAAAACTTTTTCTGGTTTAGTTACGATTATTTTTAAGATACGAGAGCTTAGTAGTAAAACATGACTGTCAGTGCACTTACAGTATAGTTGCATCATTGGGAAAAATGAATGTGGCAGTTACTGCATTGCAAAATATGCGACGTAAGTTTACATTCACTGAGAAGTTTGTTCTTGCGTTTTCAATTTTCTTTGTGGCAGTTATGTGTTGCAACTTCATGCTTTATTTTTTAACCTTTGTTAAATTAACGATCATTGAGATTTCTGCAAGTTTGTGTATACTTTCGTTGGAAGTGTGTCGCAGTGATGGTGAGCGACCGCTACCGCATAGTGGAGTAAACCAGAATGTCCGGAGTAAAAGGGGGATTTTTGTCGTCTTGCATAGCGGTGCAATATTTTTCTGCGGTGTATGGCTTCGTGGTGTTAACCTATAAAACCTAAGCCTGTAGAACTAAGCACGGACACGGTACATTCCGCTTTAAATTTGCTGAAAGGTTCTTTCAGTTACAGCTTTCGGGGCAGAATTAAACGCCGCTCCATTCGCTACATGTTAGATTCATCTCTACAAAAAGACCAAACAATAAACAATTCGGTGGCCAATGCAGATAATTAGGCTACTTCAGAACATATTTTTCAAAAAAAACAAGTTTTTTTAAGCCATGTTTTTTTTGCAACAATGACACGTTTTTAAAAAAAAAATGAAAGCAAACAAAAAAAACGATTTACATCACTAGTTCGAACAAACACATTGTATTTATTCCTGAATTTTCAGTTTCTTTTTTATTATTATTTAAAGGATTTTATTGAAACTGGAGAGAATTGATATATAGGACAATAATTTTTCAGTTCAGTTGTTGGCCCCCCTTCATGAAAAAGTGTAACTCGTGCTTTTTTAAGTTCATCCAAGTAATGACCGGTTTTTTAGCTGTTGTTAAAGGTATTTGCTAGGAAAGGAGATAGGCCTAATAAGTGGTTGGCTGTTTTTATAAGCTTTGCAGGAACACCTCCGCAACCAGTTGCTTTCTTTGAATTTAAGTCGTTAATAATGTCTATGATTTCTTCAATATTCGTAGGTTCGAGGCAAATTGAATTAGAAACACGCTCAGGGACGGATCCACAAAGTTTTGGTGGGGGGGGGGGATGTAATTTTAAATTAGGCTGAATGTTAACTAAATACAAAGACGTTAAGAGATTTAGACCCGGAAATCGGCGTAAATAAGCTCTTTGAAAATGTTTCATGTCAAGGGCGTATTCAGAATTTTTTTCAGGGACGGGGCACCAAATTTCGTCACTTTTTCAAGTGTAGTTTTTTCAGGCAGAATTAGTCTTAAGCAACTTAAGTAACAAAAACTACTCTAAGGGGGTCTGGGGGCATGCTCCCTCGGAAAACTTTTGAAAATTTGCATACTGAAATGGCCGTTTTAGTGCTTTTTGAGCAATTTTCAGGCAAAGTTATTTTATATTTTTGGCCCCTAACTTTGAGTGCTTCATCAAATATGATGCATTTTGTTCGCACAGTTTCGAGTATGCGTGCTTAAGGCGATTAAGGCATATTGTTATGAAGAGGTTCGAAATTATGAAATAATTTTATTCATCCAAAGCATAGTTGAAAATGGCTGGTGGGGGGGGGGATACATCCCCCCTGGATTCGCCCGTGAACACGCTGCCCATAAAATACTTGCGAACTTGATGACAAAGTGCCAACACTTTGTGCCATTTTATGCCCAATTCTACAAAAGCATTTATTCAATTCAAGGCATAAAGAAGCAGGGTCAAAAACTAAGTTTCCTGTAACATTTAATTTAGATGGGATGAAAGAAGTGGAACTTTCTTCATCAGTTTTTAGTAGTTTATTAATTACTTTCTAAGTTGTAGATGTGGGTGGGTGAGCGAAAACTAAAGTTAAATATGTCTCACAACTATCAGTATTTACATTTACAGATTCTTAGAGAAGTATTAGAGGGACCATTCATTTATTCGAATGAAATGTGGTTGAAAATGTGGACCATTACAATAGGTCAAGTTTTTTGTGTCCTGTCTTGCATTTGTTCCGTTGAAGGAGTAACTCCGACAAATCCGTGTGATCCAATTCAGTACAATGTCACTGTGAAATTCTTACTTGGTAGCGGTGAGGTAAAAGATATGATGGTTAAGCATTACATCAACACATCTTGGTTTGTTGACCCCCTTATATTTGTAGACTGTCGTAGACGAGGTTTAGCTTCCATTCCACAAGCGATTCCTAATAACGTTCAAATCTTAGACCTCAGTTCCAATGTGATTAATCAAGTGTTAAACAAAGATATGAAACGATTTCAAAATCTTCAAGCTTTATGGTTGTATTCAAATTGTATCGGTGAATCATCAGTTGTTCATTTCTACTGTACACAAATTGGCGCATATGACAGGAACGCTTTCAGTTCTTTGATCAATTTGAAGCTTTTGGACATTGGAGGTAATGCGTTTGATTACATGCCATCTGATTTGCCACCTTCGTTGGAGTACCTGGAAATTACACGAACCGGTTTGAAACAAATTATGAAAAAGGACATCAACTATTTGAAAAACTTGACCGTGTTTGTTGCTAGAAATATGTGCTTTTTCGGCAACTGCTCAAGTACAAAATTTAGCATTGAAAAGGGCGCGTTTGAAAACACATCATTGAACATTTTGGAGCTTTCTGAAAACGTTCTTTCCATGACGATGCTCTCTCAATTGTGTTTGGATGATATTGTTTACGTAAACATTGAACAAACTCACATCACAAGACTGGCTGCGAATAATTTTGATTCTCTTTCTGCAGTTGTAACTTTAAATTTGCATTTGCTTAATCCTGGTCAAGAAAACCTTCATGTTATCGTAGAAAACGGTACTTTTGATAAACTTTCGAACTTGGAACAGCTGGACTTATCATGTAATTTGATTGAGTTTCTATCAAACGACATATTTCAATACAACGACAAACTGAGCTATCTTGATTTATCAGGAAATTGTTTGTATCGTTATACCTTGGACCCAGTCTTAGTTCCTCAGCGCAGTATAACGCATTTGTATATGGGATACAACTGTTGTCGAGATATTTCTTCTGCAACCAGCATATTATTAACGCCCCACAATTTAGGCCCTTCTTTTCAGAACATGACTAACTTGGAGCATTTGGATTATGGAAAACCACAACGAATGGGCGAGCAAACTGTTTTTTCCCAAGCCTGCTTGTTTTATTTGATCAACAACGAGTCCTTAAATGCAATCCAAAACTTGCCATATTTATTCGAATTTGTAATGAGCGGGGGTGTCGTTACTGAAGTTGATTTAGCAGTTTTTACTGAGCTTTCCCATTTAACACTAATTGATTTATCATCAAATAAAATCAGTAATATATCATCAATTACACCGAAACAAACATCCAAGTTGAAATATTTCAGTTCCTTTCCCTGCTTAACCCAAATCAAGCTTGTTTTGTCTTACAATCTTCTCTTCCAATTGAAAAACTCTAACTTGATTTATCCCGGAGCTACTCACCTGGATTTATCTTACAATCTTTTATCAAGTACCTCTGACAATCTTTTCATGAACATGCCTTGCTTGGAATCAATTGATTTTCGGCACAACCCTCTTCAATTTATCCACGAACGAACATTTTATAATCTTGAAAACCTTAATGCAGTCTATCTTTCCAGTACATACGTCATGACTTCGGAAAACGCAGTAAATTTTTTGCAATATTTCAGACCAGCTTCATTGTACGTCCAATTGAGCCTCATGAATAACAACTTGTTTCAATTTCTATATCTCAAGTCGGACTCAGTAAAAGCCGACGCAGTTACTGAAGCAGATTTATCAAACAACCAAGTCTTTTCAAAATTGTATTTGCAGCAAGGTTTACGAACTTTTCGTAATGCGACTTCGTTGAAACTACGCAACTGCGAGATTAGTTTTTCCACATTCAGTTTGCCAACTCCTATGCTGAAGTATCTTGACTTAAGTGAAAACGGAATTGAGATAATATCGTCCCAAATGCTGGAGAGTGTTCCTCTCATCGAAATTTTGCTCCTATCCAATAATTTCATCAAAGTTGTTTCAAAAAGTTTGTTCAACGTTACCAACAGGTTGCAACATCTTGATCTCTCTCACAATCTCATTTCTCGTCTAAGTGCTGATGGAGGAGAAAACAGCTTGCCCAATTTGAGACGTCTTGAATTGCAAAACAATTACATCTACGAAATAGACCCAGAAATTTTTCCTGAAGCATTCCTGTCACAACTTGATTTCATCGATCTTCGTTATAACTCCATCGAATGTTCTTGCGATTTGAGCGAAAACTTTGGTCGATGGCTTTCGCAGCGAGCTTACTACTTGAGTGATCGTCCAGGTATTCTTCCTCGATGTTCTTACTCTGTGGGCAACTTCGGAGGTTGTGTGAAATGCACAACAGCAAAACAGGAGGACGGATCCTTGCTACAACAGTCCTTGCTTCAATATTCCACCAACAACTTTTGCTCCAGCACAACCAACATCATTTGCACTGCAAGCTTCACAACTTTCTATTTACTGTTTGCTCTTGTTGGTTTGTTTGTTAACAGCAGAAAAGGTATGCTTTGGATGGCAAAGTTTGCGACTCGACGAGTGAGGTCTTCCAGTGGAAACGGCGATGCAATTACTTCATCGAACTTTGCGTTTCATGGTTTTGTGATCTACGATACCAACGACCAGGAAATCGGTGATTGGATTGATAAGCAGTTGGTGCCCAATCTGAACCCAAAGTCTTCTAATCTTCGAGTTGAAATTGTGGGACGAGATGACCAGTGTGGGTTCGCGCCTGCGCAGCAACTTCTATTCAAAATCCGAGCAAGTCGAAAAGTAATCGTGGTGTTGAGCAAAAACTATGGACAATCGAATCAGGGCAAATACGTGTTGTCTGTTCTTGAAACGCTTCGCTATCAAACAGGAAATGATCGCGCTGTGATTGTGACGTTTGAGAATGATCTAAAAGCGAGAACTTTGTTACGTAGACAGCGAAAAGAAGAACCGTGGTCGCGGCTTCAATTTCCGGATGACGAACGAGATTGGTCGATGTTTTGGGAGAGTTTACGAAGTTCGTTAACGTTGAGTTAATTTCGAAAGCATAAATGCAAATCCAGGAACGAAAGCAAGATTTTTTTTGGGGGGAGCATGTCTAAAAGGGGGTTCACACCTTAAAAATTAACGTGATATTTTTTGACGGTTTTTCATATGTTCAATCACTGTACCAAGCTTTTGATAATTGTATAGGCCAAAACGACGCTGCGATTTCAAGGCAATAAGTCGAATGCGAAACATACCAAAACATTTGTAAAAAATTTATATAATTGTTCAAATCGCGTTAACGATAGAAGCAACGACATTATAATTGAAACAAAAATCAGTAAGTAGCGAGAAGTTCTTGTTGCAATGTAAGTTTTTTCAATTCTCTGATTTTCGTGTTTTGTATTTTCCATTGTTCTTTCTCCATTTGCTTTTCTTTTGCCTGTAACATCCAGTTTTGTGGGTTTTCTATTTCTCAAAGATTACTTAGCTTATAGTCATAACACATCAAATACAAAAATAAGCTAAATTTATTCATGTATTTCTAAATTACTTTTGTTCGTGTGAATTCATTCTTCAGACATTTTCTTACTTGATAAAATTTGAATGCAGTTACTTGCTGCGTCAAAAGTTATCCACGTTGCAACATGTAGCCTACCATGCTAGCAGTGTAGCCCGGGAAAAGGAGGGACTGGTCTATCCCTTTTTAAAAAATCCTAATTTGAAGTATGTTTAAAACATTCTTACTAAATACAGTAGTAGCCTATTTGTAATCTTCGGCTTACTGTAATTTGCCCTCCACGCTTCTTAACTTTTTCGTTAGTTACGCCCTAGTGTCATGCTTACTTTGGTGTATTCGGGATTATTTAATTTATAAGAGAATTTCCACAAAAGCCCTTTGTGACGTAGGCTGGTGTTCCTCGATGCCAAAGATGCAGTGTCTGATTGTTTCTCTGGGAATTTCCCTTTTATTGCATCACGCTGGACCTCGGCACTGGTCCTAAATATATTTAAAACAGTTGCAGGATGGAAGTAGCTGAAACGAGTAATTGCAGAAATTGAAACCATGATAATCTTGTTCTTTTGGGGATAGAAAAATATGGTACTGTCTAAATTAAATCGCTCACTATTTTGATCAGTTATTACCTGCAAGAATTCACCAAACAGAGTGAAAATTAATTAGGGTTGCAGCACGTCAGGTAAATCGGCAGGTTGTTTAGTGGTTTAAGACCTCACTGTCGGTGCCAGAGGTGTGGGGTTTGATTACCGGGATGGTCGAATCAAACACAGTGTTGCCAAAGGCTCGTCACCGCTGCGATATTTCTTCGGATTTGTGTTGCTCTGGCGCTAAGCCGGGGAGGTAAGCCCCACCATTCGCCACACGTTTTTGCGTGATGCTGTGAGTATAATAAAGATATGATTACATTTTTGAATTTTGCTTGACTTTATGCCCTGTGACGGTAACCCACGGATTAGATGACGGAGGGAAAAAAGCGTTTGCCTGTTTTCGATTTGCTTTACCGTCGAGCTGCTTAATACCCTTTTTCCAAAATAAAGCACCAACAACGTTACCGTTAGGACGTTCTTGGGTTACCAACATAGCACTTTGGTGTGGTGTTAAGTATAGTTCTACCAGCATGGATACTTCTGCAAGAAAATGGGCCTGCTTTTCCACAATAAAAACTAAGACAAGACAGCATAGTAAAGAAGAAAAAATATGCGGATTACTGACACTACTTATTAACCAGGCGGTTGGCGTAATGGTAAAAGATAACGCTATCGGTGCGGGAGGTCTACGGTTCGATTCTTGCACAGGTCAAATCAAAAACAGTGTCGCCGCTGCTGCGACGTTCCATCGAAGCTGGATTGTCCAGGTGCAAAGTCGCCAAGATGGGCTCCGCCACTCAGTATAAGCTTCGGCGTAATACCGCGAGTGTAACAAAGTTTGCATTTTTGACTTACCTGTTATCTAATATCATCGGTAAATGTCGGATTCTTCCTTGTGCTTTTAGTCTTCGAAAGCCAAGTGGTGGAATAATGTGGCCCTTTTCGTCAGTAGGGGGAGCTCGTGCATTGGACAAAACACTCAATCGTTTCATTTCCTTTAAAAGTTAATTTTAATCCATTATTTGAGACTAAATCCCCACTATTGCAAATCCCACACTCAGGAACCTAGATAACGGAAAATTCCCACGCTCAGGAATGTAGCTAACGGAAAATTTAGCGGGAGGAAGGCAAAGTACAAAAGGCCAAAAATAGCTGTATTTTTTCCTAAGACGGTTAACTAAAACACACTCCAGACTGGGGTGCGTCAAAAAGAGGAGGCAGTGCTGGCCCCTAACATACCACTTTCTAAATTCATCAATAGTTAAGTTTCTGGGTTAGCAGGCATGGTTATTTATGAATGGTTATTACGATTTTGCCAAAACGATATCTTTTGCCTGTTTTCAGTTATTAGAGAGCCATGAAAATGTCATTTCAACGTTTCAATCGAAATTTCCCCATAAAGTTCATAATGACAAACTTTTCAAGTATTTATGACTACTGTATTTACCTTAAGCTCATTTTCCGTCCACGTAATCCGCTTTTTCTTCATTATCGGATCTCGGTATATGTCGCCATACTTGATAAAACGCGCGTAAGTGAAATCACCCATGCGTGAAGGTGAAGGAATGCAAAGGGGGTACATTGTAGCGACAGTCGCAGTAACTGTTTTTCTTTTTATTGGGTACTGGACCCCTTCCTTTGAGCTAAAATGTCTCCAAACATTTGCATTGTATTTGGGGTCAGGGGTTTCTGGGACCAGAGGATCAAGTTGTCCTGCGTCTATCCAAGTTTGAAACGAATCAAGGGGATAAATAATCGTAGACTCATCGCGAAATGTGCGTAATCTAAAACGAAATTAAGATTACGACGTTATAACTACCAGAGTTCAAACGCGGCCAGTACGCTAAAATTACAACGAATGAAAGCAGATAATGCTAATGTTTACAAAACACTGTCAGGAGCGTAGACATCGAAAAATTAATGGGGGGGGGGGACAGCGCCAAATTTAGACTACGAAGAGGCCCTATTTACATTTGCCTTAAATAATCGATCTCAAAAAAGTCTTCATACGTCATAACGAGGGGTAACAGCGCTCTTCAAAAAGAGGGGGGAACAGTGCCTCTCCTGGTTATGCCACTGAACACAGGGGCTATTGCCGAATTATGGCTTTTGAGAAATATTACATTAAACTCTGCCCCAGGATAGATTTCAGTTGTATTTAGATGCGTATTTATCCTCTTACACGAGAAAGCGATCAATACCTTTACGCGAGAAATATAAAAAACAACAACAAGGATTAGAATACAGCAACCAAGAAAATCAAAACAAACCGGGCTAATGAGCAGTTAACCTAACTTACTTGTATCAAAACATGCTCCTAATACGAAATTTGTGACAGCTTTATACGAGCTCGCTTGGGAGTTGCCAGCCATCTGTCTACCACACCAAGGTAGGGGAATCCCGCCAAGCGCTTTTTCCCAACGGCACAACAAGTAAACGTGCCGGCTTGTTCTTCACACTGTCCCTTTAATGCCTAGCGTCAAGCAGGGAAGCTGTGAATACCAATTTTAAAGTTGTTTTGGTTTGACCGAACTTTGAATCAAACTCAAGTCTACAGCTTCCGAGGCGGACGTTTTCACCACTCGGCCATCTGAGCTGTCATACAAAATTTAGCCATGATCCAGATGTGTAAATATTTGCGAGATTACAAATAAGCTTATGTTTCATAAAAAATGTAGCATGTACAAAAATGACAAAACTAATGAACGGTAGCGGCTCGTGGGTAAAAAAAAATACTGCTTTATCGCCGCAATTCTTTTTGGTCAACCCCCTGCTAATAAACAAAATTAGATGTTCGAGATACTCCATAAAACAAAGGTTAGAATTCAAGTAGGCCTGATATATTATAATTTTAAACTTTCATATTTCTTTACCTGTGGTTCAAGGAAATCTTTGCATCGGTTGTTGGGGATTTTTGGACAGCGAGTCGCGTTTCTGGTCGCGGCGAAAACGCGGTGTATCGCATTTCCTCATCGCTCATTACTTTCTCTCTTTCCCCGACTGGAGTGCGAACACGTTTTCGTTCCGGACTTCGCACGTCTTTTCGCGTCATATTCGCTGGCCTTCCTTCACGCATAGTCAATGCGATGGATTAAAAAGTCGCTTTTACACTAATCCATAACACTATATGATTTTTCTACCTAAAGCCTTCGCATTTTGTCGTAAAACTTTCATAAACTTATGTGGAGTAAAGGGTGTGATACGCGACACCGCCGCGTAGGCAACGCGGCAACGATCATAATTTTGTGTCATACTGTATTTATGTTTGAGTTTACGGGCCCCTAAAAATGCCTTTACGGGCTCCTTAGGAATTTTGAACCCAAAATTAATAACTTGCCTTGCACATAATGCATCTATTATATATACGTAATTTGTCTGTTGCACCACGTAGAAACCAGGGTAGTATACGCATGCATTTAACCTAAAAAAGGATTATGACATCAAAACTTTTATTGTGATGCAGAAAGCCCATGGGCTTTTGGAACCACTTACACTGGACATGTGGACAGGGTAGCATAAGTTGTATCATTATTCTTGCCGTTTCTATTCTATTAAAGACTTGCTAATGCTTACTGTAGAATATTTCACATCTTACAGCACATTTCTTTTAGAACCAAACGAAAAAGTTATATTAGTCGCTAGAATATTTTTTGAATGATCTTGTAATCTTCCTTACTTCACGCATTTTAAGCTGCTACACTTAATTATCTTCAGGCAAGGTAGCATTTTTTGGTAATGCGGTTGCTGTTGACTCAACAAATTTTCAAGTTTTTGCAATATTTCTTTTATCTACGACTTACGCTAAAATACATAAGAAATATGTTGTAACATTTACTGACCGTTTGTTCTACAACAAAGCAATTCGTTCTTATCATCGCTGTTAAGCTAGCAATGTACCATTGTACAAAGGTAAGCAACAGTTTAAATATCGCGACGGTCGTGCCCAGTATCGCATTTGCCATTGTCTCACGAGTCAACAAAAGGCTACAATGGTTGAGTGTACTTCATAAATCCATTTGAAAGAATTGTTTTGCTAAGCGCACCGATGTATTGCCAGCACACCGATGTATTGCGAGGCAGAATAATGCGTTATAAAAAACTTAATCACCGGTTCGGTTCCTGCTGAGGTAATCAAAAAATTATCGACTCAAAATCAAATTTCTACGTTTGGCATTTTTAAAGTTATCAAATGTAAAGCTTAAATCTGGCGTGGGCAAACTTTTCACACGAAGGGCCACATTTGAAAAAATGTTGAAGCTGAGGGCCGCACTGACTGGAAGAGCAAACAAAAAGTCCACACGTCCGCCGATGTCCTATTTTTCACTGACATTCAGCGCGGAGCTAAAAAAAAGTTTTCGGCTTGATTCATGGTAGAAGTTTATATTTCTGTGAGTACCCGCGGGCCGCAGTTTGCCCAGACCTGGACAGTAGCGATGTGTGTCTCACTAAGGCGCAAAATTTGAGAAACATGGAAAATTTTGCCCAAATTTTTCTTCAAGCTTGCTGACTGGTTTGGCGATTTTTGGCCAAATTTGAATCAAGTTTGGTGCAAAATAAAAGCTTCATAGCCTACTCCGAAAACTCAACTTTGGAGGCCAAAACTGGATCAAACTTTATATAGCTCTCTAAATTATTGGGCAAATGTTTTATTAAAATTGATATTTGGGCACATTGCTAAAAACTCGGAGGAAACAGTGGAAAGTGCTGACAGTCAATTAATATTTGGTGGGTGATGTTTTGTTGTGAACCAGCAGACAAGCATATAGTGGTTAAAGACATCAGTGTAAAAGGTCTTGATGTGATTCGCGGGCCGGTTAAGCGGGACATTCTTCGGAGGTGTGTTGCCCAGGTGTTAAGCCGCCGAGATTGACCCCGCCCTTCGTTACAAGCTTCGGCGTAATATCGCGAGTATAATGATTTGATTGTCCTCTTTGTAAAACCGACGAACCCTGCCTTATTCCTTGAAAGCTCCATCAGACAAATACATTGAAAAATTTTAGTCCAGCGTTTGTAAGCATCAACCTCCTACGCCAAGCTTTGAACTTTCCAGCGAATGAGGCAAGTTTCAAATACAACCAAGAACGTTAAAATTGGTATTCACAGTTTCCTTGCTTGATGTTCAGCATGAAAGAGACAATGTGGAGAACAATCCAGCAAGTTTCCTTGTTATTTTGTTGGGAAAAGCACTTAGCGGGATTCCTCATTTTTGAGAGGTAAACAGATGACCGGCAACTCTAAAGCAAGCTCATTTTAGCGCAGTGGTTCTCAACCTGGGGTTCACAGAGAAATTTCTAGGGGTGCTTCGATGTAGGGGCGTAGCCAGCAAAGAATTTAGAGGGCGAGGTCCGGATAGAGACAATAAAAAGCTCCGTTTTTGTTGGTTCTTGGTGGCCGGTTTCTAAAAAAGTCTCATACGTCAAATAAAGGGGAGCCAAATCCCTATTCTTATCACTGAATAATGAAGTCTTAAATTCAATTACAGATCAATAACTTCGTTTCAGCTTATTGGGGTTCAGGTTGATTGTTTTACCTTTTAAGGGGAACTCAACGAGGAAAAGGTTAAGAACTCTTGTTATAGCGTTTCGATTACTCTCTCGTTTCGATTACTCTCTCGTGATAAATATGCATCTAAATACCATTTCTTTCGTCATTTCTTTTTTAGGGATTACTATAACTCGGAAAATTTTCTGAAGAGTGCTACCGCAAGGTGGTGTTCGTGCTCGAAATTTATTCTAGGGTCTTCGGTGGCTTCGCATTTTTAGAAACTAAAACAACACCATTATGTAATTACGTCATATGTCTGGCAGCCAACTAGTTGATATACAGCAACAAATGATTGTTCTGAGACAAACTGACGAAGGATGACGCAAACATCCCGAAACGCGTTGTTCGAAGCTCCATTGTTTGGTGCAGAGGTGAGCAAACTTTTCACACGAAGGGCCACTTTTAAAAAATTTCGCAGCCGAGGGCCGCCTTGATTGGAAGAGCAAAAAAAGTCTACACGTCAGCAGATGTCCTGTTTTTCACTGACATTCAGCGTGGAGCTAAAAAATAGTTTTCGGCTTGATTCACGGTAGAAGTTTATATTTCTGTAAGTATACTGCAGACCGCATAAAATTGTCTCGTGGGCCGCATGCGGGCCGCAGTTTGCCCAGCCCTGGCTTAAATCCTTGAATGATTTCTGCTTACGATTGCTAAGCACACAAAACAAGACAATCAAAATTTAACAAGCTCTTATTAAGATGCAAAAAAGAAAAAACAGTTTCGTTTCACGAAATGGAAAGTGTTTGGTTCTTTAACCTAACAGTGTATCGTTAGAGTTTATCCCATTAGGGCTGAATACAACTTATTATCAAAGACAGCCATCAAACATGCAGTGTGTGAATTATACACAAAACTAACGCCTCACATGCTGTTTACTTGCGGTCAAATTACGTTCAAAACTTTTAAAGTACAATTTGTATAGATCTTGAATCAAGCCAACATCAAAATAGTGTTCATTATTCTCCCCCTGACGGTTCGTTTACAGCAGTAGCTCTTAAACCTTTTTTCCCACAGCGCCCCTTTTCAGAGGCTGACCGGCCCGGTTGACCGGTCTTTTTTACTGAAGGTTCATGTTCAGTGTTCAATAAACCTAATAAAAACCTGTAGTTTGCACTAACTTCGTCACTAAATGCAATGAACGCGTCAAATTTCATCTGCAGTAACAAAAAGAGTATTTGAATAAAAGTAAACAGAAAACAAACGTTTTTTGGAAGGTGCACTGTGGTTTGCTAATACCGTTTTTCATAAACTATTTAAAAAACACATGTCGGTATGTATATTTCGGTTGGTGTTTAGGTGTATTATAGTTTCAAGAAAGGAGAATTTGACCAGTTTTTTGATCGGCCGGTCGAAGAATCTCGACCCGACCGGTCGGTCGACCCGACCCGTTTCCATCTCTAGACTGCAGTTACCCCGCAAATTTTAGTTGTAACCGCTGTAACTTACCTCGCATAAGAATTGGAGTAATCATTTATCATGAAATTGTTGAGCCAAAATTCGGTGGATCTGACAACACTGCAAAGCAGCAAGACTGCAATTTTGTAGTTTGGGTTTGATGACGCGACACAATTATGCTCTTATAATATGACGTTGTGCGAGAGAATAGAAAATAATCTTTTATTCCCGATGTCAACTCTTATTCTTTTGACCAGAAAAAATGCGTGGGTTGGGCCAAAGTTTTAGCAGTCCCTCTCTTGAAAGCAACCTGATTACCTTTGTAATATTACTGCGAAAAAAAGCCATACGCATTGCATTGATGCGCAACGAAACTTCTCTCTTGTGACTCCATTATGAGAATAGGCTCCATTCTTACATGTGCAAGAATACAGCATATTTACCGGTACTGAGCTTAAGATATTATTAAGAATAAGATAATTAAAATGGTAAAAAGCAGGGCTACAAATTCGCGAGCATTTACATATTCGAGTTCACCAAAAATTTCCTAGCCGAGTTCGAGTTCAGTTTCTTCATCACTAATGTTTCAAGTGCAGTAATTTTTATCAAATGTATAAAGCTCAAGTGTTTTTGTACAGTTTTAAGCTCAGTTTAAGCAAGTTGTGTTAAATTTAGATGAAGTTCAAAACTAAATCAATTTTTTTTCGAAATCAAGCTCGGTAAAAAAACGAGTTCGAGTTCGCATCCCTGTTGGAGAGAGTAAAAATAAGCCAGTTACTGGCCAGTTTAGAAGAGCACCAAAAAAACAACAACGAAAAAACAGAAGAGATTGAGGCTGCAACTAGCTTGTGAGTTGCTACTTTTTCAATCTGGTTAACTAGTTTGGTTTTGTTAAATAGTTAGCTGAGTCACGGTCTCTGCAATAGTGGCTGAGTAAATGTATTTCTGATCATGAAGGAACTTTTTGTTTGATTTTCCAAATCCTCTTTTACTTTGTTACTCTAATCTAAAACGTTCATTGTCCACATATATTTTTAATAGCATTTGTTTCAGTACTGTGACTTTTATCAAAAAAATTGGCTGAGAGTTAAAAAAGCCGAATCGCAAAAATCAACACACACTTTAGGCTTATACTGCACCCCCCCCCCCCCCCCCCGTCACAAATGTGCTCGAGCCGCCACTGATACTTCCCGTATTACGCCGAAGCGTGAAACGAGTGGCGGGGTCCATCTCGGCTGCTTAGCGCCTTGGCAACACAGCTCCGAAGAAACATCGCAGCGGTGGCGAGCCGTTGGCGACACTGTATCCGATTAGACCGATCCGTAAATCGAACCCAAGACCTCCCATTTCGGTAGCCGTGTTTTTATCATTTTGCCGAATATAATGAAGAATTCCGATCTTGAAACATTTTGTAAAACATATTCTGTCAGACCACACAAAGGCAGCGCCACCAAAAATACACCGTACAAAAACTTTCTTTTACCAAAAATAAACAGTTTCTTTAACCGCATGGCTTATAAGCAGCACTGTGTAAATGTGACAAAATATTCGGAAAGGGTTCGATTCACGGCTGAAGCCGGTCTCATTTAATGCATATTTCGAACAGCTTGTGACTCAAAAAGCGCAAGCTCAGTTTGCAGACACTGTTCAATAGTTAGTTACCACTTTACCAATATAACCACCATAAAAATGACGCAAAAAAAAAAAAACAAATGACGTTGAAACGAAGCTAATAAAAAGTTTTTAAGCACCAGTATCAATAATAAAAAAAAAAAACGAAAAACGCAAAAAATAATTGTATTTAGTGCAAAATTTTATCAAAGAGATGTTAACGAACTTCGCAAACTTTCCCAAAACATTGACCAATCTCGTTCATCATCCGGAAATTGAAGCCGCGACCACGGTTTTTCTTTTCGTTGTCTACGTAACAAAGTTCTCGCTTTTAGATCATTCTCAAACGTAACAATCACAGCGCGATCGTTTCCTGTTTGATAGCGAAGCGTTTCAAGAACAGACAACACGTATTTGCCCTGATTCGATTGTCCATAGTTTTTGCTCAACACCACGATTACTTTTCGACTTGCTCGGATTTTGAATAGAAGTTGCTGCACAGGCGCGAATCCACACTGGTCGTCTCGTTCCACAATTTCAACTCGAAGATTAGAAGACTTTGGGTTCAGATTGGGCACCAACTGCTTATCAATCCAATCACCGATTTCCTGGTCGTTGGTATCGTAGATCACAAAACCATGAAACACAAAGTTCGATGAAGTAATTGCATAGTTGTTTCCACTGGACGACCTCACTCGTCGAGTCGCAAACTTTGCCATCCAAAGCATACCTTTTCTGCTGTTAACAAACAAACCAACAAGAGCAAACAGTAAATAGAAAGTTGTGAAGCTTGCAGTGTAAATAATGTTGGTTATGCTGGAGCAAAAGTTGTTGGTGGAATATTGAAGCAAGGACTGTTGTAACAAGGATCTATCCTCCTGTTTTGCTGTTGTGCATTTCACACAACCTCCGAAGTTGCCCACAGAGTAAGAACATCGAGGAAGAATACCTGGACGATCACTCAAGTAGTAAGCTCGCTGCGAAAGCCATCGACCAAAGTTTTCGCTCAAATCGCAAGAACATTCGATGGAGTTATAACGAAGATCGATGAAATCAAGTTGTGACAGGAATGCTTCAGGAAAAATTTCTGGGTCTATTTCGTAGATGTAATTGTTTTGCAATTCAAGACGTCTCAAATTGGGCAAGCTGTTTTCTCCTCCATCAGCACTTAGACGAGAAATGAGATTGTGAGAGAGATCAAGATGTTGCAACCTGTTGGTAACGTTGAACAAACTTTTTGAAACAACTTTGATGAAATTATTGGATAGGAGCAAAATTTCGATGAGAGGAACACTCTCCAGCATTTGGGACGATATTATCTCAATTCCGTTTTCACTTAAGTCAAGATACTTCAGCATAGGAGTTGGCAAACTGAATGTGGAAAAACTAATCTCGCAGTTGCGTAGTTTCAACGAAGTCGCATTACGAAAAGTTCGTAAACCTTGCTGCAAATACAATTTTGAAAAGACTTGGTTGTTTGATAAATCTGCTTCAGTAACTGCGTCGGCTTTTACTGAGTCCGACTTGAGATATAGAAATTGAAACAAGTTGTTATTCATGAGGCTCAATTGGACATACAACGAAGTTGGTCTGAAATATTGCAAAAAATTTACTGCATTTTTCATAGTCATGACGTATGTACTTGAAAGATAGACCGCTTCGAGATTTTCAAGACCATGAAATGTTCGTTCGTGGATAAATTGAAGTGGATTGTGCCGAAGATCAATTGATTCCAAGCAAGGCATATTCTTGAAAAGATTGTTTGGAGTAGTTGATAAAAGATTGTACGATAAGTTCAAATGAGTAGCTCCGGGATGAATCAAGTGGGTGTTTTTTAATTTGGTGAGAAGATTGTTGGGTAAAACAAGCTTGATTTTTTCCAAGCAACGAAAGGAACCCAAATGTTTTAGCTTAGATGTTTGTTTCGGTTTGATTGAAGATATGTTGCTGATTATATTTGATGATAAATCAATTAGTGTTAAATGGGAAAGCTCAGTAAGAACTGTTAAGTCAACTTCAGTTACAAAACCGCCACTCATTACAAATTCGAGCAAATGTGGCAAGATTTGGATTGCATTTAAGGACTCGTTGTTAATCAAATGAAACGAGCAGGCTTGGGAAAAAATAGGTTGCTGGCCCATTCGTTGTGGTTTTCCATAATCCAAATGCTCTAAGTTAGTCATGTTCTGAAAAGAAGGGCCTAAATTGTGGGGCGTGAATGTAATGTTGGTTGCAGAAGAAAGATCTCGACAACAGTTGTATCCCATATACAAATGTGTCATATTACGTGGGGGAACTAAGACTGGGTCCAAGGTATAACGATACAAACAATTTCCTGATAAATCAAGATAGCTCAGTTTGTCGTTGTATTGAAATATGTCGTTTGGTAGAAACTCAATCAAATTACATGATAAGTCCAGCTGTTCCAAGTTCGAAAGTTTATCAAAAGTACCGTTTTCTACAATGACATGAAGGTTTTCTTGTCCAGGATTAAGCAAATGCAAATATAGAGTAACAACTGCAGAAAGAAAATCAAAATTATTCGCAGCCAGTCTTGTGATGTGAGTTTGTTCAATGTTTACATAAACAATATCATCCAAACACAATTGAGAGAGCATCGTCATGGAAAGAACGTTTTCAGAAAGCTCCAAAATGTTCAATGATGTGTTTTCAAACGCGCCCTTTTCAATGCTAAATATTGTACTTGAGCAGTTGCCGAAAAAGCACATATTTCTAGCAACAAGCACGGTCAAGTTTTTCAAATAGTTGATGTCCTTTTTCATGATTTGTTTTAAACCAGCTCGCGAAATATCAAAATACTCCAACGAAGGTGGCAAATCAGATGGCATGTGATCAAATGCATTACCTCCAATGTCCAAAAGCTTCAAATTGATCAAAGAACTGAAAGCGTTCCTGTCGTATGCGCCAATTTTTGTGCAATAGAAATGAACAACTGATGATTCACCGATACAATTTGAATACAACCATAAAGCTTGAAGATCTTGAAACCGCTTCATGTCTTTGTTCAACACTTGATTAATCACATTGGAGCTGAGGTCCAAAATTTGAACGTTATCAGGAATCGCTTGTGGAATGGAAGCTAAACCTCGTCTACGACAGTCTACAAATATAAGGGGGTCAACAAACCAAGATGGGTTAATGTGATACTTAACCATCATATCTTTTACCTCACCGCTACCAAGTAAGAATTTCACAGTGACATTGTACTGAATTGGATCACACGGATTTGTCGGAGTTACTCCTTCAACGGAACAAATGCAAGACAGGACACAAAAAACTTGACCTATTGTAATGGTCCACATTTTCAACCACATTTCATTCGAATAAATGAATGGTCCCTCTAATACTTCTCTAAGAATCTGCGTATGTAGATACTGTTAAACATTTTTGTCTCTACTAGCTTTCGATCACTTTTACCATTAAGTGCTGCCTGTCATATAGCTAACTTAGGTTTGATTTATTTGCCAATTGCAACATGTCACTATATGTCAACACGTGGTTGACGCGTTAAAATTACAGTATGGTGTTCAAACTCCCTGACTTCTGCAACTTTTTGTTCGTATTGGTGTCTGACTGTCTGTGAAGTCTATTTGTGAGTGCTACAGGAAAACAAGCAAATCTGTGGGCGTAAACCTGTAAATAGGTAATGACGAAACTAAAGAGACGTAGGAAAGCTCTGATTTAGGTGGAAAATGTTTAAATTTTATTAATCCGCTTTGGTTTAGGCAAGTATGACTATTAGTAAGATTGCAGACTTTTCCTTTTTTTAGGTATTGTGACTGCAAAGTGCAAGCACTATCTCCGTAGCTGTTTCAGACTGCGTTTACTGTTATATTTGGCGAACATACATCTGAAAACGCCAGACAGAAAAAGTTTTAGGATTAAAATGCTGTCATCCTAACCAAAATCATGATTGGTTTTGCGTTTGCGTGTCCTACCTATGAAATCATTGTTGTTGATTCTATAATTTTCAAACTCTGGTGCAGGTACCACCGGAGGTAGCCTACGTAAGAATTTTTCAGGTGATACATATTAACTTCAGCATACTTATGGATTTGCAAAACCTTTCGAACAACTTTTGAAACTTTCAGACTGAGTAACAATTTGCAATGTGGCCTTTTAATTGCCTCCAATTTGAGGTTTGGCACGTTTATGACAAAAAGTCCGGCAGCCCAGAGGTGTGAGCCTAGCTACAGTAGAAGCTTATCAATTTTTATCCCTATTATCGTTGAAAGCACTTCAAACCATGCACAAAATTAAATTTCTGCCGGGTCGGGGGTAGTGGGTGTGGCCAGGGTGAGGGAATAAAAAGGGTGAAATTGTTGAGCTGGCTCCACAAATTACTTACCGATACCCTACAAAAGTGGTTTTAGTCGTTTGTAGTCGCAGTAGAGTTTTCATTTTGGGCTTAAACAAAAGAAGAAAAAATACACAAAATATATTTAACGAAAAATTTCAAGTTTATGCTATTATGATGTCATGACATTTAAGCTTGAACTTGATTTTGCTCATTTTTTTTGTTTTCGAAGTGCATAGCTTTAGCTATAGCGTCTAAGTTTATGGAAGCAAATTGATAAAACTTTTTCCAGAAGAAAAGTAGTCTCTTACCCACAAAATAAAACTATTTGGACGTTTTTGTGGTGTACGCAGACAAAATAACGCGCTTGTACTCAAAGACGCTTGTGCAAACGCATGGTCATTTTTAAACGCTTTTTCATGAAACGTCGGTTACGCATGATTGATTTCTTTATGAAATTGCATGGCGTTCAGGTAGACCTTGTTGCACTGTGCTCTATCTTGTCGTCTCGTGATACCTAACGAAGAACTATGTAAAAAATTGTCTGTAAATATAATTATGGTAGTAGATCGAAACTGGAGTGTCTTCCCGTGCAAGCAGGTGCCGTTTTTGAGATATAACCGTTCGAATATTGAAAAATTTTAGCGGATGAATACTATTGCGCTTAAAGCGCATCACCGCTTTTTCGTCATTAAGTGTTGCCGTGTTAGTTTCTAAATGTTTTTTGCTCAGTGTTCGATAACATTTTAAACTGAAGCAGAAAAAAATATCTAATATATTGATTTTTAAGTTAAATTGTAAGCTGAATTTAATTATTTTTATACAATTTTTAAATGAAGTGACAGTATCTCACTCATAAAAAATTAACTTATGCAAGTTAAAATTTGGAAATATATTCTTATCAGCTGTTTCGTCATAGTTACGCCAAACAGCTGATCAAGGTAAAACAACGAAGTAGTGGAACTGGCAGTCTACAAGTGCTAGTGGCACAAACTTAGGTAGGTTTAGCTGCTGAAGTGTAGAGATAGATAAAATTAAAAAGTTGAAGCGGTATTATTATACCTTTTTAAAAGTCAGTTAGCCAAGCTTATCGAAATGACTTATAGGTTTACTTGCAGAAACGTCATATAACCTACGTATCTGTATACTCTGTTGCTGGATAGGTTTGTGAGGAAATCATGTTAAAAAGTCAGGCTACAGTTATGTGCTTTTTGTGGTAATCCAGTATCTGGGTGCAATACCTACGGACAGACTAGTTTTCCATACTGCTCAGATGGGCGAATGATTAGAGCGTCCGCCTCGGGAGCTGTAGACTTGGGTTTGATTCCAGGTCGGGTCAAACCAATGACTATAAAAATGGTATTCACAGCTTCCCTGCTTGACGCTCAGCATTATATGGACAGTGTGGAGAACAAGCCGGCAAGTTTACTTGTTGTGCCGTTTGGAAATGCACTTAGCGGGATTTCCCCATCTTGGTGTTGTTGACAGATGGCTGGCAACTCCTAAGCGAGCTCGTATAGCGCATTGATCGCTTTCTCGTGATAGGAGGATAAAGATGCGACTAAATATAAAAATACTCTACCAATATTATTGGTGCTAATAGATCTCATTCAGCTTGGCGCTTATCATTTTCATTTATCGGTGAGTAATAATTTAGAGAATCAATGGCCGTTAGCTCAATCGTCAAGCGCACGCTCTCGGTGCGGGAGGTCTGGGGTTCGATTCCCGGACCGGTCAAATCGGTACAGTGTCGCCAACGCCTCACCACCGCTGCGACGTTTCTTCGGAGCTGTGTAGCCCAGGCGCTAAGCCGCGGAGATGGGCCCCGCAACTCATTACACGCTTCGGCGTAATACCGCGAGTATATTGAAGATTTGATTTTGATATGATGAAATGCATAATTGTTCACTATGATGACGTCTATGAAAGTGATTCAAAAAAGTTTACTGCAACAAGTTTCAGCACTCTAAAGTAATGTGCTTATAAATGGCTGAGTTTGGATTGTACTGAAAAAGTTATTGCTGCTAAAAATTTACAATTATATGGGATATAAATTCATTGACTGATCTGTCACCGAGCGCCCATAGACATGGTTTCCATCAATAATGCTATTTTCGATTTACCAATGAAAGAAGTATTGAAAGGCGCGTATGTTCGAATTCTAAAAGAATATTTCCAAAAGATGATTCTCCTGAAAGAATTGAAAGTTTGTCCATACAAGCGTTGCGTTCATTCAACATATGTGAAAAAAAAGAAAATAGTGACTTGACAGAGACGATGATCTCTGCTTTTCCATCCACTTCAGGAAGATGTCTTTCAATATTTTGTAAGCAATTACGACATGTTCTGTGCTACGCAAGCCTCTGCTTTCCCTACTTTTGCCCTGTTGCAGCCATTTGGTGTCTACTTTATTACACTTTATTAGCTGTACCCGTCGATTAGATTGGGAAGGTCATTTAAATACTTTGGAGAAAATAACTCCTTGGCTGCTTGCCTACAAGCGTGTAAATTATTCTCGCTACGTTCCTGTCTGTTTGCATGAAATGCGTGAATTTGAAAAAGCACACCCATTTGCTCTTGAGCAGTTACGTGCTGGTGAACTTGCAATTCAGCGACAAGAGCGATACGGATTTTTCGCAACAGCCGCAGATCAAGTGATTGAGCAGACTGTTAACAGAGACAATAAATCAGTGTTCTTTCGTTGGAAACGGCGTATCATGCACCGAACTCTGCTCTTGCGTTGTTTCTGAAAATGATTCGGAGACCGTAATTGAAGTAGAACTAGTGAATGATGTCAGTAATGACGACGATGATAGTGATGACGACCAATTTGTAGCTAGTTGAAAAATGTTAAAATGTGTTTGTCGTAACTAAAGGTTTTATTTTAATGTAACGAAATTTAATATAGCTTATTCACACCAAATTTCTCTTTGTTTTTCAAGTAATAAGACCTGCTTATCAATGTAGCCTATAGGTGTTTTAGCTAGATACGAAATTTAGTCAATGAAAATATATTACGGCGTAAAAATTTATGTTTATATCTTTTTAAAGTAGATTGGCTGCAACGAACAGTAACTAATAAAATTAATTTGCTGATCCAATAAAGTTCTTTTTCGTAAAATATATTTCTTTCGAGAATTATGATGCCATTATTTAATTGCACAAAACTGACGCAAAGGGTACCGATATGTTGTTTTTGGTTACATTAAAAAAATACTTTGAAGTGCTTAATTTATACCAATTGAATTCCTTAGCGTTGACTTGATGCAGTAGTTGAAATACGTGAAGTATTGTAAAGTTATCAGCTGTTAAAGAGTAGGATAATCGTCTCGTAACCTAGAAAGTATTTGATTTAACTGGACAAAATTTGCAGGTGTGCCAGTATGTATCGTATGCTTAATTTATCCACGTCAAGTTTCACATTGTTTTTCAATGAAAATAGGGGTTAAAAATTTATGTACACTCTGTTCAGAGAAAGTTTTTACTTCTGGGTGATATGACGTCATCAACTTATGACGTCAGTGTTTGGCACAAAAGCAAATTATTGACTGAAAATGTCCCAAACTATTTTTAAGTGTTTGCAGCAATTACTCGATACAATTATTTACTATCTTGTATGATTGCGCGTTAAGCTAGCGGTAAATAACTAATTGTTGTACGTCTATAGAACAAAAAAAAAAATACTCCCATCAAACTAGTCAAAGTTTTGCAGATGTGTTAATATGTATACTTAGATTTTCCAAGCCAAAATTCAGCTTTTTAAACTTTTGTATATGAAGTTATAAGGAACTGTATATACACCTTGCGCAGCAAAAATATATTTTTTGCAAAATCTTACTTGTGAGTTATGACGTCATCAACTTATGACGTCAGTATTTGAAATAGATGCAAATTATTAACTAGAAATGTCTCCAAACTTTTTTAAAGTGTTTGTATTACTAACACAAGAAGTTGGAAGCAATTACTCAATATGATTATTTATTTTCTGGTCTGGTTACGGTTTAAGCTAATGGTTAATATGTAATCACTGTAGGTCAATAGCAAAAAAAACTACGGAATAAAACTGGTCGTCGAAATTTTGCAGATGTGGTAATATGTATATTTGGATTTTTCACAGCAATTTTTTGCTTGTTAAACGTACTACAACCGAAGTTACAAGGAACTGTATACACCCCATCCAGAAAAAATAATTGTTTTTACAAAATCTTTTACTTATAGATTATGACGTCATCAACTTATGACGTCACAGTTTGGCATGGACATAGTCTGTCAACCAAAGATTACTTTGAAGGTGGTCTGATGCATTTACATCAACCACAAAAAAATTTAGAGGCTTTTAAGTGTGTGGAATTTCTGCATTTTTGAAAGAGCTATTTTTGCCTTTATGACGTCATTATGACGTAACGGCACCTGTTGGACACGGAAGACACGAGATTTAAATTCAGCATTTCTTAATCTTCAAATTTACGAAGTTTCATCTAGTTCTTCGGTGGGTATCACGAAATCCATTTTCTAGGCGTTTTTTGTGATAGCGTAACTATTTTATGTGGGAACATGTTTCTTTTCAGGGGCGGATTAACAGTACGTGGGCCCTGGGCTAATTTCATAATGGGGCCCTCTTTCCCAAGTTCAGCAAAAGCTTATACGATACAAAATGAAAAGAACAATAAACCGAAAGAACAGCCTCAAAAAACAAAACAATATCAATATTGATTAGGAGCGTAAAGAGATCAGTAGGCCTACAGACTTCTTGTGCTTTGTTCAGCACGCTCAATTACTGCCTTGAATCCTGCTGAATAAGATCAAATGTACTATTCTTTGTCAAAAATAATTAGTGCATTTCCATTACATCGATTTACCCTATCGGTTTAATGCAGGGGTTCCCAACCTTTTGCTTTCTGCGTACCACTTCTGAACCCTTTCTGTAGCTGCGTACCACCTACCTTTGATGAATATTTTTTGACCATAACAACATATAAGAGCTGTACTGGAATGCTTAACTTTACATACAGAAACGAATATGTAATGAAATCCAATGTTCGATATACTCGCGGTATTACGCTGACGCACATAGCAAATAACACTGCGGCTTAACATCTGGGCAATACAGCTTTAAACTTTGAAAAAGTCTCACAATGTGTGAGTCATTATTGTGAATCGAGGTTTCGGATGAAGGTAGTCTAAGGGTAGGCGAAATTTTCATTGAAAGAGCCACTTGCGGAGAAATAGAACAACCGAAGTGTTGCCACCGGTGAGTCAAAGAAGAAAAAAAGTCAACTCCACAGAAGATGCAAATGGGGGCAGAAAAATCAAAAAGTCTTCGATCACACAAGAGCTGGAAATGGGGGGTGTAAGTGCAATTGCAAAACAAAAGAAGATCTTCGGTGTTCCTCACAAAAAGCTGAAGATCCACCTCTCGAGGGTCAAAAAGCCGCTTGTGGCTTGCAAGTCGCACTTTGCCCACCCCTGATGTGGTCAGCTTGATTGCAAAATTAACGATATTGCTCCCAGGCTCCTGAAGATAACACATACAGTGATTCATTGCTTCCAAAATATCTGACAAATAGGAAAGATGAAGAATGAAATTTATTACTTCTAAAATCTTCTGAGTTTTGTAATCTTTTGTTTGGAAGAACTGAAGCAGCTTCTTTTACAACACCAAAAGACGCATCATAAGGGTATTCCCTCGATACCTCACTTCCATATAAAGCAGCAATGACGTGTATTCTGATCCATATGGTGCAGCTTTGTGTGAGGCTCAGCGAAATCATTGCTTTTGAGATATCCAAGAGTGTAAATTTTAAAAAAGTAGGGTGGCAACTGGCAACGCATAATTTTAAAGCCAAAACCTCCCCAAGACGGGCGCTTTTAACCGCAAAATTTGGGGGAGCTTTAGTTTTGGCTTTAGCCTGAATGATGAATCAATACATGCATAAATGCAAAAGTTTACGAAAAATTTTTACACCCAGTCTACGTTTATTGCTACTTTTGTTTGAAATATAGAATGTTTTGTAAAACTAGTGCTAAACTCAGTTTGTATGCGTGTTCCTACTTCACTACACCCAGGGACAGGAATGTTAGCTAGGACTGTGAAACTCAAGCATGGAGTAATTTTGAACCTGAGTATCACTATTTCGAGCGCAGAATTGTTTGTATTTAAAATATTGTTTACCGGTTAGGTTGATCAACGGATTCACCTCACCAAGTCAATAACGCCAGCTGCAATATTCGATGGTGTTGCAGCTTGCTGGTGCAGAAAGAAAAAAAGGCCCGCAAGCAAGCGAGCTATTGGCAATGCCCATATAAAAGTATTACGTCATACCATAGTCTCGGCACACGATTATACTCATGTCTCTACTTTATCTAACCTGTTTTCATGCAACTAATTTCAGTTGTACAGTAAAACAGTTTTTGGGAGGATTTCGTGAAAACAATTGTTTTTTGCATTTTTGGAACATCTCTCGCGTACCACTTGAAAAGCATCTGGCGTACCACAGGTTGGAAACTCCTGGTTTAATGGGATAATGAGATTACATTTTCCTTGTTTAATTTTACAATCGTTTTTACGCGTACGGTACTTATATAATGTACGAACCAAAAAAATTGAATCATTTAAAAATCGTTCTTTTAGTTACGTCGGCAGCGTGACCGAACGGTCTGGAGCGCCATTTTTAGAGCGTCGTTTTTAGAACGTCGTTTTTTATGGTGAAACAAAACCTGCATTAGCTTCTAACGATGAAGATCGAGAAATAGATGGTGGCTGCTCTGTATTGTCTGCCAGGATAAGCTCACTATTTGATTGTGCACTGGTACTTGCTACTCAGGTAAAAAAAGTCGTGAGTTTGGGCGTCTTTTTTACAATATTATCTTCCTTTCGTTTTTTTTTTTCTGAAGCTACTGCTCGATTTTACGCTCCACTGCGATAAAGACGCTTCATTATTGTATACTTTAATATCTACGAAAAAAGGATACACAGTGTTACGTAGTTGCTACCATTACTGGCTACAGCAGACATGGGCAAACTACGGCCCGCGGGCCAAATCCGGCCCGCAGGTTCTTTGATTCTGGCCCGCCGGCACTTACAGAAACTTAAACTCCTTCCATGATTTGAGCGAAAGACCTTTTTTTCCTTTAGAGATCACGGATAACAGTGATTTTCAAAAAAAATTGCCTCAACGATGCAAAATTGAAATGAAAAACGAGGTGAAAGCCTTTTATTTTGGAGATCACATTTGTACGTGGACTGTGATCACCAAAAAAAAAAAAAAGTCTTCACCTTGTTTTCCAATCAGCGTGCGGCCTGCGGTTTCAACAGTTTTTCAAAATCTGGCCCTTCGTGTGAAAAGTTTGCCCACCCTTGGGGTACAGTAACTCTGCGAGGAAGAACTGGGTTCGCTTTTTGCGCAGGGTCAGCGCTGACAAAGTGTTGCCAACGGCCCACCACTGCTGTAACGATTTCTGTGAAAGCAGAATGAGTTCTTAGCGCGGGGATGGGTCTAGCATCCACCTCAACTCTCAACCCTGCCTAACGTTTTCAATGGAAATGGTACGGTAGCTCATAGAATTCGTGTTAGCGTTTAAGCAGTAATTCCTTTTTATGCTAACTTAAACAATTTGTTTTTACATTCGTTTTTCTCTTATATGTTTCGAACCTCAACAGTTATACCTGTGCTTGGTCAATGCCGAATAGGGCTTGGATGTGCTATCCGCTTAAGCTTTTAGATCATGCTTTGACATTTCTTGAGTTAATTAAATTCTGGATGCTCTTCCTGTCAATAATCAATAATGTTTTCGGCTAGAATCGAACCCGTAACTGTCAGATGGTGAAGCCAAATCACAAGCCACCACTAACTTAAATACGGTAAGTTAAACAAATAAAATCAACATACATTCATCACTTCGTGTCCTTTAGGCTGGGTAAAGGGTCAAAAGCCTCGGTTCGTAATCAAATTCTTAATCACAACGAGGCCTCACTGGAGACCATAGCCTAGGCTATAGGCATATAATTTTTGAAATATAGCTACAGCTCTCTGCAAAAAATTTATTCTTTCACATTAAAGCTGGAACTAACACTTATTCTAGAGTGTAAAGTTATGAAGCCTAGATGTTGTAGCTAGCCTACCGTTGTACGATGGTGCAATAACTTTTAACCCTAGATTCTTCAGTGACATTAAACATTGTCTGCTAGTATAACTTCAACTGTAGTCTGGCACTCAGAGAGCCGAGATGGCTCAGATGGCCGAGTGGTATGGAGCGTCTGTCTCTTGAGCTGTAGACTCGGGTTTGATTCCGAGTCGGGTCAAACCATTCACTTTAAAATTGGTATTAACAGCTTTCCTACTTGACGCTCAGCATTAAAGGGACAGTGTGGAGAACAAGCCGGCAAGTTTACTTGCTGTGCCGTTGGGAAAGGCACTTAGCGGAATTACCCCAACTTGGTGTGGTAGACAGATGGCTGGGAACTTCTATGCGAGCTGGTATAGCGCTTTGATCGCTTTCTCGTGATAGGAGGATAAATATGCAACTAACTAACTAACACTTTTGCTGGCAAGTGGCAATTAAGTGTCATCGTTTGTTCATTACTACCTGAATTAACATTTATCTTATTCTTTATTGTGACGTTTGAATCGGCAAAAAGCGGATAATTTTCTTTGAAAAAAATTGCTGTCCGCGACCTACAAAGCAATAATGTTAGCTGATGACTACTGCGATTCTTACTTTGAGAAGATTTTTGCTTATAAATATTAATATTGAATTAACTTACAACATATCGCATTTACCCCCAAGGCCCCAACCCCGCAGCGCCAAAGTTTTAAAAACTTTGGTAGTTTTTGCAAGTGAAGACCTTTTTTAAAAATCGAAAATATTTTTTGTCAAAAAAAAAACTTTTAGAAAAATGTAAATTTGTGGGGCTCCTAAATGTTGTGGGGCCCCGGGCTTCAGCCCGCTTTGTCCCCCCCCCTTAATCCGCCACTGTTTCTTTTGCTGCATTCTTCAAGAAAATTGCAAATAATTAGTGCGAAGTATAAAAATGTGGAGGGTTTCAATTTTTGATATAAAGATGTAAAAGGTTTCAGTTACAAGCACCCCAAAGTTAACGATTTTTGTGATTTGAATGACACTAACGAAAAACCCGCGGGTAAGTTAATTAAAATGTTGGTTTCATCAATCACTTAGTTAGTTCGTTGACAATTTTGTATCTTGGGGTTGAGTTAATTCTACTTTAGTCAATAGAGGATCACCACTGTCACCAGATTTGATATGTTGGACCACCGCGTTCGATTATTTCCATAAACCCAAAAAATATTGGTAAAATATTATCTGAATTTATTTTACGATAGTCAATCAAGTTTTTCCTTATTTTCTGTAAATTGCGTATTATAATAATTTTTTGTTTCGCTGTTTAGTTCTATTCGCTAAATTTACCATGCTTTTACACGATTTTGCCCAAGAGTTTAGCGGATTGTGAGTCATAAACGGAACAAAATGATAACAAAAGTTAACCTCTGGAACCCCAACATTTTTACCTTATCATTAAAAAACAAAAGTAGGTTTAATCGCGATGCTGTGCTCATCTGCATCAAAAACTTATCCGGTGGAAATATGAATATCACTTGCATTTCGGTCAATAGCGACATTCCAAAATATTTCATTTCGCTAACTTTTCATTTCTGTCGTAACTTAGAAATTGTTCAAAAAATAGTTGCCAAGTTGGCACAAATATTCCTCGTCTTCATCTCTATAAAAATAGTTATGGATTAAGTTGCTCAAATCTTTCATAGCTGTACAAGAAAAAAAAAAAAATTGCAAGATGCTGGGAAAATGTAGTTAGACTGCAGAACCACATTGACTTCGGAATGTTTGCATTGTTTTTGTCCCAAATTATTAGCATATTTTAAGATTGAGCTTTATCCCACCATTTTTCACATTATCAAAATTATGACCAAACTTCGTTGACGACTATTTGTTGTAGCTATGGCGGATAAGTTATTCAAGGCGAGCAAGAGTCTCAGTTTGGCCTCAGTCCTAAAATATGAGTCTAGGACATCAATTTTGTTGCTCGCACTTCAACTTTTCCACCAAATAAATACGCTAACATCAACTGGATAAATCATTTTATTGAAAGACGTTAATTAAATTGATATTTAAAAACGTAACAACATACGTACGAAGCAGTGGTTCTATTTTTGCAATGCTAGTAATAGGACGTACGTAGACAGCAGCTGCGACACTTGACACGTGTAACAAGCTACAGCTAATCAAGCAAAATGTTCGAAAAGACTTCGATTCTACTACCAAATACAGCATATCCAAAAGTATTGGCGATAAGTTGGATAAACTTATAATAGCAGTTGACAATTTAACAACTGGATTGGACAGTTAAGAGGAAAAGTACAACAAACGCTTGGATCTATTGCAAATTAATTTCGACGATCGATTCAACAAAATAGAAAAAATTCTAACTGAAACAGCAAAGCGCAGCGACTTACAAGATATTGAACTAAAAGTAGACAATTTGGAAAAGAATGGTGATGCCTTTGACAAAGTGAAACAGCATCTAGAACAGAGGTGGCCAACCTTTTGATTCCATGCGCCAATATTTTTCACCCTTAATTTAGATGCGCCACGTCAAGCATCCGTTTCTTTTCATTTCTTTAAAACAAGGGCGTGCAATATCGGTGAAGAGCAAAAAAAAGAGTCTTTACTTCACGCCCTCAGACAGTGGCGCACCAGGATTTGGCAAAGGGAGGCCTCAACCGGGGGTCTGAGGGTGAAGTCCCCAGCCGCCAACGGATTTTTACGGTTTTCATATAAAAAACACTCATTTTAGCACACTTTTTTTTTGAAAAAAGGCGTGCAATGAGTGCAGTCATTACGAACAATGCAAAAATATTTTCGCAGCTTATGTCTAAAAGCAGAAGCTTGGCTAAAATAAGTGAAAGGAGGCTACAACCATTATTAGTTTGTGAAATTATAGACTGAAAGTTAGGTTTTAGCACCTTATTGTTGGGCCAGGGGGGGGGGGGGGCATGGCACCGTGGCTCCCCTGCGTGCGCATAGGCCCTCGGATGTCCTGTTTTCCTCTGACGATGTCGGTGGAGAACAAAAAATGAAAAAGGTTTTCACGCCCTCATATCTTCTGTTTTCCACTGAAAAATATCGGTGGAAGGCAAATTAAAAAAAAATGAGTGAGTAGAAGTGGCTTGTCATCAAAAAGGTGCAATGCGCCACTTTTGAGTAGCCAATGCGCCACGCATGGCGCATGGGCCACAGGTTGGCCACCCCTGATCTAGAAGATCGACTAAAAAGCTTGAAAGCGTTTTGAATAATACTGCATCTGACAGAGATCTCGAAGAATTATATGAACGATTGCGTTACCTATATGCTGAAAAAGATCGACCAACTACTGCTATCATGCAAGAATCGTATGACAAACGCTTCAATATACTATTTCATGGTCTAGAAGAAAACAGCAACTCTGCATGGAAAACACGAGATGAAACACTCAAAATTCTACAAAATTTTATGAAAGAAGGCCTGAACATTGCAAACCCATCCCAAATTGCTTTGGCTGATTATCACAGGATCCGTCAACAAACAACGTACAAGAATAAGGTAAAGGTCTATCGACCAATTATTGTTAAAGTTACAAATGCTTTTGACAAAAACTTAATTTTTTCGAACCTCAAAAATCTGAAGGCGCACAATGCTAGAAGGCGGCTACAATCCTTGCGTTCATAATATGTTACCGAACATCTACCGAAATTATTCCAAGAAGAGCGAAAACTATTGTTACCTGCATTTAAAGAAGCAAGATCTCAAAACAAAAAAACTATGTGGAGAGCCGAAAAGGGTCACTATAATTTATATATTGATGGTGAAAATTTTGAAAGTGTAAGAAGAAGTGGGAAGAGAGGTTATCGATATCAACGGTTTTTGCATCAAGATTAAAGACTTCGCAAGGTTTGATGTCACTGAGATGTGTAGGATAGAAGAATTCTCTTTGACTCACATATCCTTCTTTGTATCATGTTGTTGGATCCTGTAACTGTACTTGCAGTTCGATAAACGTACCGGGATATTGATGTTTAAACCACCGATAAGCGCTGACGTTCACTGTGTTTTCTGGGCTGCATGCGCAGACGCAGTGCCTGCCTTGTCTCCCGCTTTTTCACGGGCGAGCGGGTTGGGCAGAGAGGTTTTTTGCAGGTTTTGGTAATTGGTATAGCTACAAACCGTAAACAAAAAATTCTTTCTCAGATTACCGGAAAAATAGTGTTTTCTTTAAACCAACCGGTCATTTCAATTCTTTTCGATTGTTTACAGGGAATCTGTGACATCACATTTCAGCATGTACTAATTCCTTGAAGGTTTTATTTCAAATGTTCTACCTTGAGCAGTACGAGTAGAGGCTTAGATTTGGGGTGTGTAGTTCTTTTGAAGGTTAGAAATTTTTTTTTTCACGAAGGCGGGAGGTTGCTATGCTGCACTGATGAGACCATAATAAGGTCGAAACGCGTCTGCAGCTACAAATGAGTGGGTTGCCATGGGGGCTTCTAGTGATGTGGGCTAGTTAGGCTACCGGTAACTTGGTTGTGGGTTAGTAGTTATAGGCTCTTTCATTGGGTATCGTTGTTTGGGGCCAGTCGCCAGCTAAAAATAGTGCACAATCTAGAAAAGAGATGAAGTCGAGATGTCCAAGTACAGCAATGCAAAAAAGAGTCTTTACAGTCTGAAATGAGTTTAGCCTGGATTGGCAGAGCGTAGCAAGGCTGACGAGACTTTGGTTATAGTCGAAACATTAATTTGTCCCTTGCAAATTTCTCATTGATTTACAAATAGTTTTCTGGTTTTACGTCGTATTTTTGTTTAATTAATTAGTGTCGTATTGTCTCTATAAATTTTTTTCATGCTGCTGTTCACATTATCGTACCCATTACGGCTGTAAATCTGAATGCTTTTGATGATGCTTGTCAAGCAGCTAACCCAGAAAATGCTTCAGAAATTGACCAAAACAACTTGCCTGATATTTTATTTCAATCCCTCAGTGACATCAAACCTTGCGAAGTCTTTAATCTTGATGCAAAAGCCTTTGATATCGATAACTGCTCTTCCCACTTCTTCTCACACTTAAATATTTCATCATTGCAATATCATTTTGAAGAACTTATTGAACTTCTTTGTAATTTTTCTAATCCTCCTGTTATAATTTTCTTATCTGAAACCCGTATTAATATTAACCCACTTATTAACATTGACATTCCTGGTTACACCTTCATCCACTATCCCTCACCTACAAGAGCTGGTGGCGTTGGCGCTTATATTTTAAGCATCCTAAACTTTACAATTAACGAAAATCTCTCCTTAAAAGTTGCGGGTTGTGAAGATCTTTGGATCAATGTAGATTTCCCTAGCCGCAAAATTAGCTATGCTTTCGCTGTGTTATACCGACATCCTTGTAATAATTACAATGCATTTTTTGAAACTTTTAATCAAAACCTGCAATCTTTAAATCGGAAAAGGAGCAAAGTTGCGATTTTTGGGGATATCAATATTGATTTAAATTCTGACCCTGAACGATGTCTATCATCAGACTATTTCCTATTATTACAAAGCAATGGTTTTGTTTCGCTTATAACCAAACCTACTCGTATAACAAACACTTCAAGTACTATCATTGATCATATCTTAATGAATGATAGTGTTTCATCCTTATCTTCCGGAGTTTTAACCTATACGATATCTGACCACTATCCTATCTTTTGTACCATTTTTAACCCTTTTTTCAAAACATCCAAAAAGAATCACAATATATATACATATCGAAAGTTAGTTTCGGTCAACAGTGATGATTTTCGTGATGACTTGCTGTCTACCCTTTTACCAATATACAATAACTTTAAGCAGTCCATAAGAGCCGGTAATTTTACTGAAAGTTGTTTTAATGAATGTTTTATTGAATTGATGAATGCCTTATGTAAAATTATCAACAAGCATGCTCTCATTCAAAAAGCTTCCAGAAAACAAAAACGATTTCTTCAAAAGCCCTGGCTAACAAAAAGCCTGATAATTTCGATCAAAAATAAGCAAAAATTACAACGAACTCATTTTTTAGGAGGAACTTTTTTAGAAAAAAATTCTATAAGAAATATGCGAATAAACTCACTCGAGTTAAAAAACTCTCAAAAAAAAAATGTATTATGAGGATGCGATAAATGGAAGGAAAAGCAATCCAAAAGAACTATATAAATTTTTAAATTCTGTTCTTCCCAATAAACGTACAAACAGCCTTTATCCCTCAAAATTAATTGTAGAAGAAAAGATTTTTGATAACCCAGTTGATATCTCGGAGCAATTTAATAATTACTTCGTTGAAATTGGCCAATCAATCGCTAATAGTGCTGACAAATCTGGTGATTTTGATTTAAAAAATTTCTGAAAAATGCAATTTCCTCAACTATAGTATTAGAGCCTCTTGAACCACTGGAAATTTTCTATTCTATTAACTCCCTAAATCAACATAAAGCCTGCGGCCATGACAATATTTCGTCTCTATTTTTAAGGATGGGAAATGAGGTATTAGCCCCAATACTCCATGAATATTTTGCATTTGTTTTCGAACAAGGTG
>OZ023251.1:12416950-12470539 GCA_964006365.1 Trididemnum miniatum | reverse complement strand
CGTCACGCCTTTTTTGAAGCATGCGGTAATACAAAATTACAAAGAATTTTGCCGATCACAAGCGCTATGGGGAAGGCAAAGCCGACGGGCTTGAAATCCATCAAGCCACATGATGATTTCGGTCACAATTCAAGAAAAGGAAGGGCAGGCGTCACCCTGCAAATGGAGTATCGCACTCACGTCAAACCTACGTCATCGAATGACACAATTAAGCAAATGACTAGTAGTTGGCTTTCATATTGTCTTGGTATATCAATGTGTTGTATTTTCGCCGCACAGTGATCTCGTGACTCGTCTGATGAGCCCCATTGGGCGAAACAGCTGTCACGAGGAGAGATCTCTGTGCATTCTTTGTTGTGTATTTGTATATATTTCTTTATGGTGTATTTGTATATTTGTCTGATCAAATTGCGTTGAATTATGTTGTATGCATTTATTTTGCTTCTCCAGGTGCTAGTCATTTGCTTAATTGTGTCATTCGATGACGTAGGTTTGACGTGAGTGCGATACTCCATTTGCAGGGTGACGCCTGCCCTTCCTTTTCTTATATCAGTATTGATTTAAATTCTGACCCTGAACGATCTCTATCATCAGACTATTTCCTATTATTACAAAGCAATGGTTTTGTTTCGCTTATAACCAAACCTACTCGTATAACAAACACTTCAAGTACTATCATTGATCATATCTTAATAAATGATAGTGTTTCATCCTTATCTTCCGGAGTTTTAACCTATACTATATCTGACCACTATCCTATCTTTTGTACCATTTTTAACCCTTTTTTCAAAACATCCAAAAAGAGTCACAATATATATACATATCGAAAGTTAGTTTCGGTCAACAGTGATGATTTTCGTGATGACTTGCTGTCTACCCTTTTACCAATATGCAATAACTTTAAGCAGTCCATAAGAGCCGATAATTTTACTGAAAGTTGTTTTAATGAATGTTTTATTGAATTGATGAATGCCTTATCTAAAATTATCAACAAGCATGCTCTCATTCAAAAAGCTTCCAGAAAACAAAAACGATTTCTTCAAAAGCCCTGGCTAACAAAAAGCCTGATAATTTTGATCAAAAATAAGCAAAAATTACAACGAACTCATTTTTTAGGAGGAACTTTTTTAGAAAAAAAATTCTATAAGAAATATGCGAATAAACTCATTCGAGTAAAAAAACTCTCAAAAAAAAAATGTATTATGAGGATACGATAAATGGAAGGAAAAGCAATCCAAAAGGACTATGGAAATTTTTAAATTCTGTTCTTCCCAATAAACGTACAAACAGCCTTTATCCCTCAAAATTAATTGTAGAAGAAAAGATTTTTGATAACCCAGTTGATATCTCGGAGCAATTTAATAATTACTTCGTTGAAATTGGCCAATCAATCGCTAATAGTGCTGACAAATCTGGTGATTTTGATTTTAAAAAATTTCTGAAAAATGCAATTTCCTCAACTATAGTATTAGAGCCTCTTGAACCACTGGAAATTTTCTATGCTATTAACTCCCTAAATCAACATAAAGCCTGCGGCCATGACAATATTTCGTCTCTATTTTTAAGGATGGGAAATGAGGTATTAGCCCCAATACTCCATGAATATTTTGCATTTGTTTTCGAACAAGGTGTTTTTCCACAAATACTTAAAATGGCCAAAGTCGTTCCAATTTTTAAATCTGGTAATATAAGTTTCACAAGTAATTATCGCCCAACTTCCCTACTCCCAAGTTTATCGAAGGTTTTGGAAAAACTTGTGACAAATCGCTTGATTTACTTCTTTGATAAGCACAATATATTGTACAACTATCAATACGGTTTCAGAGGAAAACACAGTGTTTTGCACGTTTTGTTAGATGTTACGTCTCTAGGATATGATGCAATTCAAAACAAAAAACATTCAGCATTTCTTTTCATGGACCTTCGAAAAGCTTTCGACACAGTTTTCCACAAAATATTGCTTCAAAAATTATCTCATTATGGTATACGAGGACTGGCTTATAAACTTATTGAAAATTACCTTCATTCAAGGCAACAATTTGTCTCTATAAACAATTATAATTCTTCGTGCAAACCTATTCAAATTGGGGTGCCTCGAGGGTCAGTTCTTGGCCCCCTCCTTTTCCTTGTTTACATTAACGATCTCCCTAATGCCACTTCTTCTAAACCGCGCCTCTTCGCTGACGATACTTGTTTTGTTCTAAGCATTTCTTCTCCATCCCTTCTTGAAACAGACTGTAATCTGAAAATGCAACCCTTTAATTTTTGGTGCAACGCTAATAAATTACAAATTAACCCTCAAAAATCTTTTGTGCCAACTGTTCCTCTGAAGTTAATTTCACCTAGTCTAGACTTAAACATATATTATAATGATTGCTTGGTGGGATGCGAAAACTCTTGTAAATATTTTGGTGCTTACCTTGACTCTAAAGTGCACTTTCAACCTCACATCAACCAAATTGAAATAAAAGTCGCCAAAGCTGTCGGTATATTTAGTAAACTACGATTCCTCTTTCCCAAATCTACTCTGATCCTTCTTTACTATGCTCTCATACACCCCCATCTTCTGTATGCTTTGCCTCTTTAAGGAAGCACTTTTCCTACATACTTAACAAAATTACAACGTCTTCAAAATAAAGCCTTGCGTATTATTTTCCACTGTAAACAACATGATTCTCTAACACCTCTTTTCCATAAATTAAAAATATTAAAAATACGCGATCTATATTACTTTGAAATTTGTAAACTAATGTAATTGCACTCAAAAAAATTTCTACCCTATGGCTTTCTTGATCTATTTATCCCGACCTCGACAATTCATAGTCGAGCAATAAGGTCCCAATCACAAAACAATCTCTTCCTTCCGAAATACTCAATTTCTCGATGTCAAAGGTCCATCAAGTTTCAAGGTGTCAAAATTTGGAACGCTATTCCTTCAGGCATTAGAAATATATCATTTAACAAATTTAAGACTAGCATAAAAAAACAAATTCTTGATACATATTGCAAATAAGCACTCGATTTTACTTAATGCTCTATAAGCGGGTTCAACTGATCGTTTTTCCAAACGATGGGTTTAGTCTCTGGGTGGCTGCTTGACTCGAAGACCTTAATCGGTCCGTTCGCAGTCTTCCTTCGGACTACTTTTAAACCTTGCTTTATTACTGTATTTTGTTGAGCTCGAAAAATAAACATTTCTGTCTGTCTGTCTGGTTCTTAACCTGAGGGGCACGCCTCCTTAAAGGAACAGACATAAATTTTCAAGGGAGCTCTATGGTTGCAATGTGTTTTGCAGCACATGACATTTTTAGTTCGCTTTTGCACAATTGCGACTGCGACTAAGCAATAGCTTTCTGATCAGAAAGAAATAGACGTATTACATCACAAGTACGCTGGATCTCTTCCATTGTCCATCAGTCGTTGTTATCTGACATATTCCTCGCAATGGCCTAAATGTCTAAGCTCGCAGAAATTGAAGTATTCCGTATTCGATTCCTGTACAACAGTAATTGTTTTCTTACGTGTCTTTGGGCAAGTTCATTAAGTATTGCACGTAAAGGTATCAGAGAAGTTGCATCTCTATTAGACATTTAAAGAATTCAATTGGTAAGTGATTTTTACATGATCTACAAAACTCTACATGCAGGTGGATAAATAACCTAATTGGGGATAACTTATGATTTCCTGGTAAAAGAGCATTTGTGGTCTACGTTTATTGTACTGAATTGGATCACACGGATTTGTCGGAGTTACTGCTTCAACGGAACAAATGCAAAACAGCAAATTGTTTTGGCTGGTTATGCCATTTCGTAACCAACTGATTTTAAAAAGTGTTTTTATCAAACAGTTTTGGCTGGTGTTATGCCACTTCGTAACCAACTGATTTTAAAAAGCATACCATGTTGCTGTTCTTTTTTGCAGAAGGCGCGAAGGGCATGAAATTATTTTTCAAACATGTTGGTGATGGGGAATGGTTTGTTTTCTGACCCAACACGTGGAAGTCGTTCTGACTTCCCATTCAGCAGGCCAGGTAGGACGACGTTGTGTCTCACTGTTGTACCGTGGCCACATGGGGAATTTAACTTGAGTGGTTATCTAACATGATGTTAGGTTTCACAAAGGTTAAATTCTATTAAGATACACAAATCCGGAAAGGTGCTTGGCCAATCAAATTTAAGCACTTGGAACAATCAGTGTACCTTAAGCCTGAGGGCGGCTGATGAGGGCTATTAACCCGGAACAGCGCTGTCTCGCTCTACGGTAATCATGAAAATATTTTTTAGCTCTGTGGCCAAAGTGAGCCCGAGACGTTTCTTTGGCTGGTACATATTAAACAGCATAGTTGCAGCAGATCAAAAATCGCTAGCAAAATTTGAAAATCTGAAAGATGGTGGGATAAAGCTCAATCTTAAAATATGCTAATATGGGACAAAAACAATGCAAACATTCCGAAGTCAATGTGGTTCTGCAGTCTAACTACATTTTTCCAGCATCTTGCAGTTTTTTTTTTTTTTTTCTTGTACAGCTATGAAAGATTTGAGCAACTTAATCCATAACTATTTTTATGGAGATGAACTCGAGGAATATTTGTGCCAACTTGGCAACTATTTTTTGAACAATTTCTAAGTTACGACAGAAATGAAAAGTTAGCGAAATGAAATATTTTGGAATGTCGCTATTGACCGAAATGCAAGTGATATTCATATTTTCACCGGATAAGTTTTTGATGTAGATGAGCGCAGCATCGCAATTAAACCTACTTTTGTTTTTTAATGATAAGGTAAAAATGTTGGGGTTCTAGAGGTTAACTTTTGTTATCATTTTGTTCTGTTTATGACTCACAATCCGCTAAACTCTTGGGCAAAATCGTGTAAAAACATGACAAATTTAGCGAGTAGGACTAAACAACAAAACCAAAAAATATTATATTATGCAATTCAGGGGCGTTGCTAGGAATGGTGACACCCGGGGGCGGAACTTTATGGTGTCACCCGTCTTGTAAGAAGTAATAAACTATTCAACGTCTAAAGGCTGGAGACCAGTGGAAGGCATAAGCCATGTTGCTTATCGAATTTTGTAATGCAAGATAGACTTTGAGAACTTGAAGTAGGGACTAATTGAAAAAAGCTGTGTTTTGTTATTACAGACTAATTAGCGCTAGTAGTCTGCTGGCATATTGCATATCTTGCGATGTTACGCCGAAGGGCACTCTAACAAAGCATTTCCGCGGGTTTACACCTCAAGAACACCACATTAAACCCACAAAAAAACGAGCTAGCGGTGGCGACTGGCGAGTCAGGCCACCGGCCACATTCTATCCGATATAGTCAACTCGGGAATCATACCTCAGTTATACAGTAAGACTTTACGTTCCGAAACCCTATCACTCAGGTTTCGTAAATACTATTCAACTCCTGAAATCTTGAGTACAACTCGACAACAAAACGGTCAATACAGCCAGTGGTGTAACGAGAAATTTAAAAAGGTGGGGGCTATAATTTTAACATTTTTTTCAAGCGTAGTTTTTTTCGGCGGAGCTACTGTGATTTGAAGCAGATTAAGAAATAGAAAAGGCTATAGGGGGGTCTGGCGGCATGCTCCCCCGGGAAAATATTGAAATATTACATGCTGTAATGGCTATTTTAGTGCTTTTTTAACATTTTTTTGGCAAATTTGCTAAAATTTTTTGACCCTAATTTTGGGTAGTCCTACTTAACCTAATATGATGCATTTTGTTCGCACACTTTCAATTATGCGTGCTTAAGGCGTAGGGCTTATTGTTATCGAAGAGGTTCAAAATTATGGAAAAATTGTATCTATATAAAACTTAGTCGAAAACAGCTGATGAGGGGGCACATACCCCTCATCGGACCCCCACGCCCCTGGATTTGCTATCGGCCATAAGCTACAAGCACCATCAAAAGAGTCTGGCACATTTCAGTCACTTGGCACCATTTGTTCCTTTTTACTAAAAAGCAAAGTCAAAAAGCCCTCCCCTCCTAAATACGCTCCTGAATACAGCTCAGCATTTCTCTGCTTAACTACGATAGTCCACAAGTGACGAACAAGAAATACGCCACCTGCGAGTCAATATTACAAAATTAAATTTGTTTTTGCACAGATTTTCATCGAAAAATTGGCTTTGGATGCATAAAGCATTCCTTTGATTTGGATCAATAACGTGTCAAGCATTAAGGTGCATTACAACTGATGGTTCGCATCGACTTTGCAAACATTCTGCGCATGTGAGATAATTTCGATTTCCAGCATTTTAGGGGGGGATTTTAAGCATACTAATGATATCGTAGGTCTATCACGTCATTGTTTTCTTAAAGCGACGGCTTTGATGACAAGTTGAGTTTTAGTGGAACACTAAAACTAGAACAACACTAGAACGATCACGCGCGTCAGTTGACGCATTTCAAGTATGCTGGTACTCGTATTTCCGCCAGATTTCACAATTTTCTGCTGAAACTTCTTGACAATTATTCTATCCTTACCATGCTAAGTTTATGCTATTTTGGGGAATTTTGCAATTAAAACAACGATTTTAGACATACATCTACCTAGAACGACCAAGTGCGTCAATTGACGCACACAGCTAAAAACTTCATGTGGAGTCTATAGAAAGTGTGGTTGAATCACTACGACGTAAAAAACAAAATATTTTAAGGTAATTGGCTTTGTCTGAGCGGTAAGTCGGCATTGTGAGGCTACAAAAATTGAAATAATATTTCTCCAGCGTCCTACGGTGCTGTAGAAACTGTAGAAATTGATTTGAAATAAAAGATCGTCTAATAATACTAATCAAGAGGTCAATCTCAACCCTAACTTAACTGAAAAATTTAATGATTTCTTCTGCACCATAGGAGAAAAACTAGCAAACAGAATACCCACTCAAAACCCACTGAATTTTAAAACTTTTCTGAAACATCGAATTTCTTCCTCTCTTTTCCTTGAACCTCCAAACTTTTATGAAATTATTGACATGTTACGCGCGCTTAAAGTGAACAAAGCTGTAGGCCATGACGACCTTCTGGCCTATTATTTAAAAATCGCCTCCAATGTTATAGCTCCTCATCTCCAACCTCTTATTCATTTTGCCTTTACCAGCGGTATCTTCCGGGATCACTGTAAAATTGCTAAAGTTATTCCTCTTCACAAGCATGGTAATACAGATGATCCAAACAACTATTGACCTAAACTATTACCTAGCAAATTTCTCATCTAACTCATAACTATAGACCTATTTCAATCTTACCCTGTTTCGCTAAAATATTTGAAAAATTACTTCATGAAAGACTGACTAATTTTTTTACCAAACATAACATGATATCACCAACGCAGAATGGTTTTCAAGAAAACATCTCTACCACCCACGCCATTTATGATATCCTTACAACATCATACAATAACATTTGTGAAAAGCTCTACACCGATTTGTTTTTTCTTGACCTAAAAAAGACCTTGGACACTGTCTGCCACGACATTCTGCTATCTAAACTTCACCACTACGGAATTAGGGGCATGGCACTCAAGCTAATGAACTCTTATCTTCAACGCAAGCAATATATTTTGCTAAATAGCCTGGAGTCTAAGATGCAATGCAACACCTATGGTGTTCCATAAGGATCTACTCTGGGTCCGTTACTGTTTTTAATTCATTTTAATGATATATGCAACGCAACCCCATCCTTCCTGAGGCTATTTGCAGATGATGCATGCTTTATACGTAATCATTCAAACCTTGTGTCTCTCAACAATGAATTAAACGTTGACCTAGCTGAAGTCAAGTGGTGTAACGCTAATAAGCTGACTATTAATCCCAACAAATGACATTGTATGGTGATATCCCCAAACTCAAAGGATACAACATCAAACCTTACTATAAAAATTAATAATTCAATTATCCATTTTAGTGAAACTGTAAAATATCTGGGAGTAATAATTGACTCCAAACTGTCCTTTGCTTCTCATATTAAATACATTGAATCTAAGTTGACTAGAGCTAATGGCATAATCGGTAGGTTAAAATCTACCCTTCCAAAAGACGCATTATTAAAACTCTACTACGCTCTCTTTCAGCCTCATTTATTATATGTTTTGACAATTTGGGAAACCACATACCCCACTTACTTAAAACCACTAAACATCCTTTAAAATAGAGCATTGAGAAACATCGGAGGCGGCACAACGTATGAAAATCCAAATGCATATTATATTAAGCTTGATATTTTGAAACTTCAAGACCTGTACTACGTGGAAACTGCCAAAATCGTTTATAATTATATACACAGACCACACATACTTCCCACTTTCTTCCTTAATTATTTTGTTGAAGCTCATAAAATTTTCCAGCGCTCCACCAGAGCCTCCACAACCCAAAAAGACTTACTTTATATTTCTCTTTTACGTTCAAACAAAACGCAAAGAAATATTAAGCTATATTATGCTTGAGGTGCAGCGACCATGCTTTTTCTTTTAGTTTTTAAATTCATTGTAGGGTTGTATATTGCATGCTTGAACGGTTAACGTTTTGTCGCTGTTACCTTTTTTTCGGCCGAATGTCGTGATATGCGTTGTTTCTATGTACTTTGATGGTCGTTGACTAAAACACTACTACTACTACTACAACTAAGTATCAGGGCGCAAAGATTTGGAATTCCATTCCCGCTAAAATCAGAATGATATCACCGGTTTCGCTCAAAAGAAAACTAAAAACGACTTTCGTGCACCAATACTAAATTCTTTTTCGCACACTTCCTCACAGAGTTCGGCAAGCAATCCTTTTTTTAATACTGTATTGTTTTAATGTGACTTATGATCTTTTTTTTGGGGGGGGGGCTGTATGACTCGATGACCGAAAGGTCTTTTCGCAGCCACCGCGTCGCGAGTGTACCTACTGTGTTGTTTGGCTTTTTATTATTATGTTGTTTTTTCATTTTTGCGACAAAAATAAAGTGGAAGTTGGCCGAAGTAGTAGTTAGTTGATTCTTACGTGAAATTATTTGAGACTAGCACGTGTCGGCGAACTAGGGACATGTAGGCTAGCAGGAGTAAAGAAATAAAAAATAAATTGATTTTGTACGGTGACGTAGCGGTTACCAGCTACAAAAAAGTTGCACTCCATGGATTTATGCGAGTTTTAAGATGCGTTTGCTGTTTTAGAAATAATTTACTGTATTTACCTCTGTTTCTTAGCTTTTGGTTGTAAAACTTGTTCTACTATATCAGAACTGCCCAACGTTTTCTGACCCGTAATATACTTTTGCTGAAGTTTGCTCAAATTGAAAGAGAAAGAGCTGCTGATCATGGGAGTTACGCAAATCGTGAACGAAAATGCAGTGAAGAGCAAAAAAAAAAAAAATTACGGACCGGACGCGCTACATGAACTGTGAAAGCTGATGGCTAACCTCCTTGATGTGCATACCAAATCGGCCAGCGATCGACTGCCAAGCATTCAAAGATCGACTGATTGGGCACCCCTGTACTATATAATTACAATGTATTTAACGTGTCTAGAGTCTAGCCGTTTTACTAATCAGCAGGCTGTTTTGCGGATACTGGTTATTTCAGCTGACTGATCAGATGATGAAAACTTTGACAGCAATCTAGATGACACATTGAGGAGAGATGAAGAATCAGACAACAATAGTGCTAGCGAAGGCAAAGATTCACAAAATTGCGTGCAAATGAATCAAGACTGGATCGGAAAAGGGGGAACTTGCATGGCAAATTTTGGCCAATTCCTATGGGCAACGGGGACACTTTCAATTGCAACAGCGAAACATACTGAACTTGAACTTCAAACCAGAATTATCTGCGTTTGCAACAAGCAGAATTAATGAAAGCAGCCCACTATCATCTTTTTGCGTTTTGTTTGATTAGACACTGCTCAAAAATGTAGGAATATGCACTGCATCTGAGCGTTATTGCTCTAGTACTGATCAATAGCAAAACTCTTTTCCGGGACACTTGTATGTCAGGTATCGTTGGCCAAGCTTCCAGAATACCGATACGTGGTTGAAAAAGTTACTGGAACTGCTACAGGAGATGATACCATAAAAAAATTTGGGTGCACGAACAAACCTCATCAAAGCTAACGAACCACCAGAAAAAAGATAAAAGCATGCGCAACAACAAAGCGCCGTATCAGAAACACCAATTTTGATATTTATGCAACATCTGCTAGGGTACAGTGTGGGTAACGCATAACAAAAGTTTGCCCTAGCTGAGTTGCTTGAATGTAACGAACAAGTTGATTGCATTTTAAAATTGTTGAGTCGATTGCTTTGCAAAACCAACATTTTATCGTAACTAAATGCTGCTAACGTACGTAATTTTTTGCTTATGCCGGCCAAGTTGCCTTTGTCATTGTTTTGTTTCTTCATACAAATAAAATATGACACAGTTCTTGGTTATATTTAAGGATCAACGAAAGATTTTTGATGTCATTTCTACATCATGAAGGTTTTACGCACGAAATAAATGGGCAAATTGCGGCTTATGTGCATTGTGCGTCAATTGACGCGCTTGGTCGTTCTAGGTAGTTTGAAAACGCGGTCGTTTTAGTGTAATGTTTTTAGTAGCAATTTTAAACTGTTTTCATCATGGTATGGTGTCACCCCAATGAGGTGACACCCGGGGCGGACCGCTCCCCCTTCTAGTGACCCCACTGATGCAATTTACAGTAAATAAGCGAAAACTTGATTGACTATCGTGAAATAAATTCAGATAATATTTTACCATTATTTTTAGGATTGATAAAAATAGTCAGTGGTGAAAGTAAGCCGGAACGATCCGGAACGCCGTTCCGGTGAAAATTTGAAATTTAAATTCAGCTTATAGGACATTCCACAAGCCAAATTACGAAAAAAAATTAAAATTCAAGAATGGGCTCACTTTTATTAACAGGCTAAATTTATTTTTGTATAAAATTAATTTCAAAACTTTTTGTCAAAATCGAAATTCTTTAATGCGAACAGCCTTTTGTTCAAAATGCCCGTAAGCTAAATAACCGGGTTTGTTTGAGGGTCTCGCCTGCAGCCCAAACAATTTCCAAAGTTTTCTAGGACCCGCCTAGACTAGGCATTTTTTTCACAAAAGTTTGGCCACATTGACGAGGAAATTGGTGACCGGCCGGTTAGCTCAGTCGTTAAACGCACGCTATCGGTTTGGGAGGTCTGGGATTCGATTCCCAGGCTGATCAAATGTGCACAGTGTCGCCAACGGCTCGCCACCGTTGAGACGTTTCTTCTGAGCTATGTTGCCCATGCGCTATAAGCAGCGGAAATGAGCCCCGCCACTCGTTACACGCTTCGGCGTAATAGTTACACGCTACACGCTTCGGCGAGTATAATGAAAATTTGATTTGATTATTTTGGTATTTTTATGAGAGGAATTAGGCCTATTTGGATTATGGCAGCAGAGATAGAAAAATTTACTCAGTGGCTAGAGCAGGAGTGGGTAACCGGTAAAGCACAGCGGGCCATAATCGGTTGCATACTACTTCAAGCGAACCACATTAACTTTTAATTTTCCACATAGTCGACTTTTACCCTTCTATATCGGAGGAGTTACTTAAAAAAGCCATCACTGAGATGGAAAGCTTTTTTTATGAATAAATTTCGATTTAAAAATACGCAATTTAACGACGAAAATTTATTAACCATTCCAGTGGCGTACATTTGTAGAAATTAGTGGGGGTGATGAATCATCGCAGAATCAACTAAAACGTCACGATCGTGTCAACTTCTTGGGGGCTTCGCCCCCCAGACCCCCACCGCTGTTCTTCTTTGCACGTTACCTCGTCTCAAAAATTTTGAGACTATAAACATGAACTTCTTCAACTATAATTATAGACTGAACAATATTTACAAAATGACACGTTGGCACAGAAAACAAACTGAACGTTTTCGGACAAATCGGCAGTTATTTTATTTTATTTTTTTTATCCTCCTGTCACGAGAAAGCGACGGAGGCGCTATGCGTAGGACGATCCAGACTAGCTAAAGATTTGATCTTGTTTCCAAGTTTTCCGCTTGAATTTTGCTTCTGACTTCTTCAATTTGCTGCTTATTAGATTCCACCAAGCATAATTGTCGTGAAGCATCTTATCCAAAGACGCAACAACGAGGCTTGAGTGGGAGTTGAACCATCAACCTTGCGATCATGGCCGTCATAAAAACGAAGCTCCGAACCACTCCGCCACGCTGCCGACACTCGGGCCCCGCAGTCTCTCATTACAGCCGGATCAGAAATAAAAAGTTAACACATGGCAAACTAATCTAAACAAAAAGCAAAACAGCAAGGCTCCGAGTCGTACCCTTGCTGTTTTGCTTTTCACTTTAATTAGTTTGCCCTGGGCGGAGTGGGTGCGTTAGCTTTTCATTTTCGATCATGTTCTGATGAAGGACGGCAGCGTGGCCGAGTGTTTTGGCTGCGTGGCCGAGTGGCAGTTGGCAGCATGCCCGAGTGGTTTGTAGCGTCGTTTTTACGACGGCCATGATCGCAAGGCTGATGGTTCAACTCCCACCCAAGTCTTGTTGTTGCGTCCTTGGATAAGATGCCTCATGGCAATTATCTCTGCTTGGAGGAATTTAACAAGCAGCCAATTGAAGAAGTCAGAGGCAAAGTTCAAGCGGAAAACTTGGAAACAAGGTCAAATTCTAAGTGAGTCTGGATTCGTCCTACGCAAAGCGCCTACGTCGCTTTCTCGTGATAGAAGAATAAAAATGAATAAAAAACTGTCGATTTGTCCGAAAACGTTCAGCTTATTTTCTGCATGTTATTTTTTAATTAAAAAGGTTCTATGTTCCGAACTTCTTATTTGTTGCTACGATATGTATATGAAAGATCTCCTCTCTTCCAAAGTTATTTTAGGCTACGAGCTGATAGCAAAGATAAAGCTAATATCCTGATATAACTGCAACGAAAAGAGATGAAATAAATATTATTGATTAAAATGGTCACTGATTGTGACGAAACACTACCTCACAAAAAGCAAATCAATGGAAACGTAATAACCTAATTATTACTAGATAGTAAAATAGTCTGACGTCATTATTCATGTGCAGTAACGGTGTAGTAACTGTCAACAAAATCTTATATCACAATACCTTATCATCTTAATCGTACAGGTGCGCTTACAGCGATTGCTCGCTGAATACTCCCTCCTCTGCCAACCGTTACATGACATTGAATGTTTTTATAGCAATCGCGTAACAATTTCTTCCAATATTGGAGGTGATAAATGCATCATCATCCCCCCTCGAAAAGTATTGAGGTGATGCATCCCCCCCACCCCCCCTGGATGTACGCCATTAAACCATTCATTGTGAGATAATCTTTACCGTGAAATTGAAGACTTTTGCGCGGTTTTCGCGTCACAAATGCGGCATGCTGTTCAAAGGCGAAGAAGTTTTGAACAAAACTTAACATTTTCTAATCTACGGTACCGGTGTGTGGTACACTCAACAAAGTTATGACGCGGGCCACATTCAAAAGCTATGCGGGCCGCAGTTTTCCAGTCCCCACCCCTGGGCTAGAGCAAATCAGCACAAACTGTGACATCACAATCCAAAATTTTCCTTCGCGCAAATGATAGTCTCATTTTAATGACGACGTAGGCATAACCAGTTAGCCTGCTAGCCCAGGGGTTCTAAAACTGAGGCGCGCGAAACGCTTGCAAAGGGGGCGCAAAAGATTTTTTCAAATTTTTGTTTTTACAAGGATATACGAGAAAGTTGTGTTACGCAGAGAGATAAGCTGCCGAATGTTTTTACACTGTAACCATATTGGTATTGCTAGTATTCTTCAGTGGGAGTTTGGGAGTTTAATTTGATGCTTACATCACCAAATGGTAAACCAGTTGGCGGTAAGGGTTAGGGTTTGGGTTAGGTTTCCAAAAAGACTAATAGGATAACCACTATGAGCGTTTATGGAATTTTTTTTAATAATTGAGTGTTAGAGTTGGATCATGTGGTTATGTTCTTGATTGAAAATGTGTCGTTACGTTTGTGGTTGCAGGCCTAATCTTAAAATAATGAGTCAAAAATAGATTTTAGGTATCTTTTGTACTTATCTCCTTCCCCCCTAAACAGCTTTTTTAAACTTAATGTCAAAATAGTTCTGTGGCAAACCTTTTACTCTCCAATATGCAGGCAACAGTACTATAGTAGGCCTACATGGTTACGAGTCTCAGATTGGCGATTCATTCTAATCCAGAAACAAATTAATTATTTGCGCTTCAGGCATTCTCGGATTATTTGATATTTTATAATTCGGTAAAATTTAAAGTTTTGCGTATAATTAAGGTGTTTAGGATTTTGTGACTGGATAAGTGAATACCTAAGACTCATTTGCCTCTTTTTATCAGCGACTACGAAGAATTTTTTACTTTTACCACTGTTCTGGACTTCTGGTGCAGTACCGGTAAGAAAAATTTTTTACTTTCACCACTGAAAATAATCGAACGCGGCAGTGGCGTAGCTAGAGGTTCTGCCGCCCGGGGCGGTTCAAGAAATTGCCTCCCCCAAATGAGCAATAGTTTTTTAAGCAATAATCAGTTTCAAATGCGGCCATCTTCATGACAATACATGCGTCAATTAACAGCGTGCTGACTCGCAAACTACAGCAACAATTGCGGTGCTATTGGTGTCAGTGGTGCACCAGAATATTGCAAACGGGGGGTCACAACCGGGGGTCTGGGGGCATGACCCCCAACCGCCAACAAATTTTTGCAATTTTCACATAAAAAAAACACTTATTTTAGCACACTTTTTAATCGAAAAAGGGTATGCAGTGAGTGCAGTCTCTATAGACAATGCAAAAGTATTTTTGCAGCTTATGTGTAAAAGCAGAAGCTTGGCTGATACAAGTAAGGCTAAAACTCGGGCTTGGGTTTTGAAAAAAATGTCGGGCTTCAATTGGGCCGGACACCGTAGCAACTAGACAGACTTGGAGCGGTAGAAATCATCAATTCAGCAGAAAAATTTCTATCGCTTCTAGTCTGCTAAATTGATGCTTATTTATTTATTTAGGCCTATTGTTTCGTTTAGTATTTTAGGTTTATTTGTTCATTTCGTTTATTTATCTTAAATACAGTTAAGCAAAAGTAGTTCAAAGTATTATTATTCAGAGCTTATTTCTTAATTGGACCGTGTTCTTGACAGCATAAACACTGCTTTCCGTAAGTGCTGGTGAAACTGTGAATGAGTAAAACTCTTTCGTTTTTTTACTAAGTACAAGTTCTTTAAACTTTAATGTGGTGTTTTTGCTTTCGGGCTTAAATCGAGCTCAGACTGGCTGATAAATTTGAATTAGGGTTTGAGTCGGGTCGGGTCTAACATCTTCGGCCCGTTGACAACTATGCGATAGAGAATTATCAAATTAAGAAAAGGAGCACACACACCTACAGTACAGAAAAAAAAACGACGATCAGATAAAAAAGACAGCAAAGAGAGTCACAGACTTTACACTGCCATGCTATGGTACAATGGTAGATTACACGAAATATGATTGGTATTGTACACAACCTTTAAGACGTTAGAAACGGACTCAATTAAGGGGCTGTCCCTTACACCCTTTTCTTCTATGTTCCATCATTGTGGCTGCATTATAGAAAATAAGCGCGTTCTACATTTGCATTACAAGCCACAATGCAGAATAAAAACAGGAAATTTTGAACACAGTTTACGATAAAAGTTAAAAGTTTTGCCCATTTTTCATGAGAAGTTTCAGATCTAAATCTACATGGTACAAAAGAGGACGATTGGATGCTTATGAGTGAGTGTCCTCGGTGGACCATTCGTTTTTTTTTTTTTTTTTTTTTTGAACAGGACGTGTGGTAGCCTTCTCTTAGCTGCTAAAGATGGATTTACAAAGAAGCCATTAGTGCGTTTTACGGCCGTAAGAAGTCGAAAAGTAGGACTCTGTTCTACTATAAAATTTACGGCCGTCACCAATTACCGCCGTAAACGGACAAAAACGGTTTCTGTGTAAATCAATCTGAAACCAAACAAACGGACTTAAACGAAGAAAAAAACAGTGCGCAATTGTGGCATAATGAACATTAAAATCAATCTTTAGTATACTCGCGGGAATACTCCCAAGCGTAATCGAGATGGCGGGACCCATTTCCGCAACTTTGTGCCTGGCCATTTGTCAACACAGCAAGATGATTTACGATTAGCAAATAAGCGATATAGCAAAGTAATGGTTGTTCAAAATAATTAGGAAAAAAATACATAAAGCTTATCCAAAATGCCGCCCTCCCCCGCCCCCCTCCACCCCTGCTACGCCACTGGAACACGGTGATCCAATTCATCAAACCTGGTGATCCTCTATTGACTAAAGTAGAATTAACTCAACCCCAAGATACAAAATTGTTAACAAACTAACCAAGTGATTGATGAAACCAACATTTTAATAAATTACCCGCGGGTTTTTCGTTAGTGTCATTCAATTCACAAAAATCGTTAACTTTGGGGTGCTTGTAACTGAAACCTTTTACATCTTTATATCAAAAATTGAAACCCTCCACATTTTTATACTTCGCACTAATTATTTGCAATTTTCTTGAAGAATGCAGCAAAAGAAACATTTAACAGCTCAGGTGGCCGAGTGGTATAGAGCAGAGCTTCCCAAACTAGGGGTCGCGACCCCGCGAGGGGTCGCGTAACAAACTTCAGGGGGCGCACGGAGTAACAAACTTCAGGGGGCGCAGGGAGTATAAAGTATTGCGTTCTATGTATAGTATGCTGTTGAGCTTTTTAAACTGGTGTAATTGCGCAAACATCATTCTTAACTTAGCTGTAGAATGTAGATTCTGGCCTATCTCTAGGCCAGTACGAAATAGTGAGGCAGCAGATGAGTGCTGTAGTTTTATGCATAAATTGTTTTGCTTCGTCACATCGGTATCACGTGACGCGGCTGAATGCATCTTTTTGTTTCATCGCTTCGGTTTGCGACGCCATGTAGAACACTGCTGGCGAGAGGCTAGCACCGGTAATTAAAAACTATTTTAAGCAATGGATAGCTGGTTAATCAATGGTTAGCATTAAAGCCGAATATCCACCATTATCGGACTCGGCAGCAACCACACTCCGGCCGATTGTCTCGACGTATCTGTGCGAGTCTGCATGTTTGACGTTGACGGCAAAACATCGTTCCGGCATAAGCAACATTCAAACCATCTCGAGACCGGCATTAACAAATATTGAGCCGCAGCGGGATTTGGTTTGTAGGCGAAAGCAATCGCACCCATCACATTACATAAATGTGTTTGCTTTTTTGTTTTTGGTTTTAATAAGCTACTTAAGTGTAAACTAGTAGGCATTGCAGACATCAACAGCTCAGGTGGCCGAGAGGTAAGAGCGTACGCCACGGTAACTGCAGCCTTGGGTTTTATTCCGAGTGGGGTCAAACCAATGACTTTAAAATTGATATTCACAGCTTCCCTGCTTGACGCTCAGCATTAAAGCGACAGTGTGGAGAGCAAGCCGGCGAGTTTACTTGTTGTGCCGTTGGGAAAGGCACTTAGTGGGGTTCCCTCATCTTGGTGCGATAGACAGATGGCTGGCAACTCCTAAGTGAGCTCGTAAAGCGCATTGATCGCTTTCTGGTGATTGGAGGATGAATATGCTACAAAAATGAAAAATCAATAAATAAATAATTGAGGAGCGGCAGCTTGTTTTTAGTTTTCGTCTTCCAATAATTATCACAAATGCATATTTTGCAAATGCATATTTCTCATTTTAACCGTGAAGGGTCGCGAATAATTTCAAAAGATTAAAAAGGGTCGCGAGCGAAAAAGTTTGGGAAGTCCTGGTATAGAGCGTCTGTCTCTTGAGTTGTAGACTCGGGTTTGATTCCAAGTCGGGTCAAACCATTGACTTTAAAATTGGTATTAACAGCTTTCTTGCTTGACGCTCAGCATTAAAGGGACAGTGTGGAGAACAAGCCGGCAAGTTTACTGGCTGTGCCGTTGGGAAAGGCGCTTAGCGGTATTCCCCCATCTTGGTGTGGTAGACAGATAGCTGGCAGCTCCTAAGCGAGTTCATATAGCGCTTTGATCGCTTTCTCGTGATAGGAGGATAAATATGCAACTAGTAAAATAGCCCAAACGCCACGCAATTTCATAAAGAAATCAATCATGCGTAACCGACGTTTTATGAAAAAGCGTTTAAAAATGACCATGCGTTTGCACAAGCGTCTTGTATACAAGCGCGTTATTTTGTCTGTGTTCATCATAAAAACGTCCAAATAGTTTCATTTTGTGGGTAAGAGACTATTTTTTTGCTGGAACAAGTTTTATCAATTTGCTTCCATAAACTTAGACGCTATAGCTAAAGCTAGGCACTCCGACTTCAAAAAAAATGAGCAAAGTCAAGTTCAAGCTTAAATGCCAAGACGTCTAAATAAAATAAACTTAAAATTTTTTGTTAAATATTCTTTGTGTATTTTTTCTTCTTTCGTTTAAGCTCAAACTTGGCCACACACATCACCCCTAACCCGGCAGAAATCTAATTTCGTGCATGGTTTGGAGTATTTTGGTTTGAAGTACTTAGCGAAAAATCCGCTGGAGTTGGCGGACAGCGGATTTTTACAACAGTGTTGGTGGATTTTGTGCAAAATTGCGGATTGTGAAAAAGTTTTACAACTAAATATCAACAAATCCGCTTCAAATTTTGCAATAGCGAGTATAGCGCGTACACCGCGTAGTAGTGATTTCAATCACGCTAAACTATTGTGATTTACAAAAAAACAAGAATAGTGTGATAACTCAATTTAGTTTAACTGAAGTGTTGGGAACATATCTGAACAAAAGAAGCAGTGGTGGAGCGAAAAATTTTAAAAGGAGGAGGAGCATAATTTCCACATTTTTTTCGAGCGTATTTTTTCGGCAGAACAAATTTCAAGCTGATTGAAAAGCAGGAAAAGCTGTAGGGGGTCCGGGGGCATACTCCGCCGGAAAACTTTGAAAATCTACATGCTGTAAAGGCTATTTGAGTATTTTTTGAAAAATTTTCAGGCAAATTTTATTTAAATTTTTTGATCCTAACTCTAAGTGCTTCGCTAAATATGATGCATTTTGTTCGCGTATTTTCGATTATGCGTGGCGTGCTTAAGGCTTAAGGTTTATTGCTATCGACGAGGTTGCAATTATGGAAAAACTGTATACATCAAAAACGTTTTTGAAAATGGCTGGTGGGAGAATGCATACCTCACAAATCCTACTCTTTAGTTCCGCCCCTGGCCATAAGCTACAGAAACCATCAAAAGAGTCTGGCTTATTTCAGTCACTTGACACGATTAGTTTTGGTCTTTTTTACTAAAAGGCGGGGTCAAAAGGGGTAGGTCATGGTGCAATGGCCCCCCTTAATTACGCTCCTGGAAAGTACTCTCTAGCTTACATGAAATACGGGTACATAACCATTGAACACAATGGAGAAGCTTTCATAGAGCTGCATGCTCATTTTTCTTATCCACTGATTTGTATTTTACAGTTTGAGATATTTTAGTCAGATGTAACTTTGGTGATACGCCAACACCGCACAAAAGGTGCAGCGGTTTTAGGTGCAGTCAGGGGTGCCTCGGTAATATTCGAACTAGGGGGGGCCTGTATAATTTAAAGCCGATCAGATGGCCGAGTGGTATAGAGCGTCTGCTTCTAGATCGGTAGACTTGGGGTTCGATTCCAGGTCGGGTCAAACCAATGACTTGAAAATTGGTATTCACAGCTTCCCTGCTTGACGTTCAGCATTTAAGGGACAGTGTGGAGAAAGCCGGCAAGTTTACTTGTTGTGCTGTTGGGAAAGGCACTTCACGGAATTCCCCCATCTTGGTGTAGTAAACAGATGACTGGCAACACCTTAGCGAGCTCGTACAGCGCTTCGTCGCTTTCTCGTCATAGGAGGATAAATATGTCAATAATAATAAAAAAAAAAAAAAATGATGTAAAAAATCTATTATTTTATACCAGATGTTCTTAAACTTTTTCAGTCACGCCCCCTTTGGCGTTAGTTATTTTTGTCCACGCCCCACCATCAGTGCAGTTTGAAGACTATTGCCCCTCCCCCCCAAAAAAATCTCCGGATGGGACCCTTTGATATCTACAAGCATTTGAGTAGTTTCGCGCTTTTTCGACTCGGTTACTAACTTTCTTCATTAGCTGTATTATTTGAAGGGACGTATCCAGAAATTTTCTCAAGAGGGCCGCCCCAAACTTTCGTACACGCAGTTTTTTTTTGGTGTGGCCCAAAATCAGAGCAAATTTGAAGCAGAATAAAAATCAATGATGACTCTAGGGGGTCCGGGGGCATGCTTCCCCGCAAAATTTAATTGCAATTGACATCATGTAATTGCAATTATAGAGCTTTTTCAGCAACTTGTTTGAGAAATTTTTTTAAAGTTTTGCCCCTAAATGTCAGTCTTATGCAACAATATCGTGGGGCCTCTACAAATGCCCCCCTTCCGACCGGGGGGACCGAACTTCGGCACTGCCCACCACGCTTCAAAAAACATGCAGAACATTATAACAATTTATTTGCAAGGTCTTAATCGACTTAAATACGGGAAGGATGCTGCTGTTTTAGGGAAACAAGTTTTGATGTTAGACGAAAAAAGAATTGAAAATACACGTTCAGTCATTAAATCACTGTTATACTCGCACCCCCCTTGCAAACTTTTTACGAAATACGTTCACAAGGACTTGGCCGATTTTAAGAGCCCCCTGCCCTCCCACTTCATGCAGTTTTTTTAGAACTAATAGAGCCGAGCCCCCCCCAAGGCAACCCTGGGTGCAGAGACCGTGATTTAGGTGCAGCGACCGTGCTAATTTTTTTAACGCTTTTGTCGTGTACGAGTATTCTCATCTTGAGCATGTTCAACGTGTATGGTTTTATCGCTGTTTCCTAATTTTTAACCCAGTTGTTTTTTTGTGTTGATGATGGCATTATTTTATGGTTAAAATAAAAAATCCTACTGCTTCTACTAGAAGCTCAAAAATGGTACGAGAGAAAAAAAGTTTGAGAATCGCGGTCATAGAATCACACAGGGCACCAGCAGTAGACCTGCAATTTTATTATTGCTGATAGCAGCAGTAGACCTACAATCAGCTTAGCTTCTTTTATGTCCTACCTTTTATCGAAGGTCTCTTGTCGCTATTGATATAACTGATTGTAACGATATAACTGTTTAAAATGTTTTTGTTTTAAATGCTTTGTCTACTATAGAAGGTTCTAGACCAGGCATGTCAAACTCAATTTGGCTCTGGGGCCAGATCTAGACGTTCTGTTCTCAGGTGGGCCGGATTAGTAAAAGAATATCAACTCCAAATATTTAGCTTTATTTTTCAGTACTATGTTTTATTCTTCAGCTTGCATTTGTAACTTTCCCTTCGACTATTGTAATAACAGATGACAAGGGATCTTTTCACAGCACGACACATGGAAAAAAAAATTTTTTATGTGAGGCGGTGAATGTGTCAACAACTGTTGGTTTAACTGTTGAGTGAATGCAGTTTTACACCTGAACCAACCAATCACACTAAACAAACGCAAGTGGGAGCTATGGAAAAGATAATTTCGCCTTAAAATGTGTTTACCGATACGCGGCAAGCGGCAACGCGATTACCTAATTTTTTTGTTTATTTCATTTTGACGTTGAACTGGTGGTGCGGCAATGCGATAAAAACCACGCGATATCAAGGAATTGCACCAGTACAATTTTTACCGCTTCATCGCCCGGTATTAAAAAATCTTTGAAGTAACCTTGACGACAGAAATGAGACAATGCACATGTGATTGTTACGACATCATTGAACAATTATCTTGCTTGACGCAGGCTAGCTAATTTTATATCGCGTTAACGCAGGCCAGTATAATTTGTAATGGTAATCGCATTGCCGCGTGCCGCGTATCGGTAAACACACCTTTATTTATCATACTGCTTTGAAATAAAAAAAAAGAAATACAAGTTATAGCGGTGCATGGGCAATAAGATTAGACTACATCAGATGAACCTACTGGGCTAGGCCTACTGAAGCTGAAAATACACTGCACAATGTTTACTTGTCTTTAATATGAAGCCATATTAATCTTTTTTAATGATCTGCATTCATGAGTGCAAACAAATTTCGTGTCGTCACACTTTTTTCTCTCTCACTGCACTCCTGCAGGTCACTTCTGCACCTTCTTATAAATAGATTTCTTGCAATAACTTTAAATATTTTTTCCGAATGTTATGCCACATTGTCTATTATGCTGTGATACTTTGGTCTATTATGTAACAAATAATTTTATTACAACCTTTAATAATGAGTTTATCCTTGCACAAGCATAAAAATTCAAATTTTTTGAAAGTAATTTTTCTGAAAGAAAAGGCAAAGCTCGTATCACGTCGCATGCTGGACGTGAGCTTTTTTTTCACATTTACTGCCTTCCCGCTGCTGGAGGGAGCATATGGTTTGCATTTAATCTAAAAAATCATAACTTTTGGTAGAAACGAGCGAGTAACTCTCTTCTTTTTTTGGCATACTCATAAATTTATGCCGGGCCGGATTAAATCATCCAACGGCCCGGGTCCAGCCCGCAGGCCGTATGTTTGACATGACTGTTCTTAACCGATGCGTTGTTTTCCGAAGTTTTATTCGTGGGATTGACATGACTGTTCTAAACCGATGCGTTGTTTTCCGAAGTTTTATTCGTGGGATTGTTTTGTAAGGTAGCATGATGAAGTCATAATTTTCTACTGACGTAATTTCACTCGGGTCAGAATTTGTGCTTGTGACGTCACATTCGTGTTTACTGTAGTTTGGAGTGAATATTTGCAAGTCATGTGATTTCTCTTCTTTCTTTTTAAAAATGTTGTAAAACGTTCTCGAACTTAAATTTAGAGTATAAATAGGCGTGAATTTTCGAGCGTAGTTTTCGAGTGTACATTTAGTGTGCGTAGAGTAAGCAATATTGTTGTATGCTGAAGTGTATAGCCCTTGTTGTATAATGTTACTGAAATGAGCAGTGGTGCTTGTGTTTATTGGAAAGTAGTACGGTGAGTACCGTAGCTCAGTGAGTTAAGTTGAGTCGATTATTATATTCGTTTGGTGAAGAAGGTCTTGGTTTTTTCGTGAGGTCAGATCTAAGAGCGAATTAATTCCTATGGTTTATCATACAATTCTTATCAATCGTCCTGTCAGCGAAGTAATACCATTTCTATTTCGCGACACTGATTAAAATATTTGCCACGCTTGGAACCAACTTAACGTTATTTTTTACTTGATTAGTTTTAGCACTCATTACTTTCTGCTCTACTATAAGCAGTTCTGGCTCACAGTAACGATACTTTTGCTTGATTTGATTTGTCAACTACGTTTTACAGCTCTGAATATGACTGACGGCTATTACATTCGCTTTTCGACGTTCTATTAACTTTACATCAAACAGCTGGGCCTATACTACACAATAGATTGACACTACAGCAAACCAACTTTGTATAAATAAGCTCATATGCTATAGGCTACAACACATTTACGCTACGGCCAAAATGGTTACTCTGACTTTTTTCAACACTTTGCTTTTCCGGGCTATAAATGCGCGTGTCAGCAAAACTACTTTCGTTGTTTTTAGCTATAGGCTACAACATATTTACGCTACGGCCAAAATGGTTACTCTGACTTTTTTCAACACTTTGCTTTTCCGGGCTATAAATGCGCGTGTCAGCAAAACAACTTTCGTTGTTTTTATCCTTTAAAAATATGACTTTAATGATAACCGTAGGCTCTTCTTTCACTTTGTATTACCTAAGTAAGACCAATCAGCATATTTGGAAATACCCATTTATAGCGTAATTCGGTATAACTTTACACTACAGTAGTTACTAATAGCTAATAGCTATTTTGTAAAGCTTATCTAAACAGAGGCTGCAAATTATTTTTCTATGACAAAATGAAAAAGTTGCGATTAAAAAAATTAATAAGTCCAAATAGGTTACATCGCTTTCAAGGTGAGCTAATTACAAAGTCGGCGGTGTGGCGTAGCGGTTCGGACAGGGCCGGATTCACCTACAAGCTTTGCATGTTGTAGGGGCCTCGATAATCGATATGATCACTGAAGACCTCTTGTACTAGAGATCGATTACTATAAGGGCAAAGGAAAACGAAATAATGTAGCAGACTAAAAGGCGTCTCATTATCAAAATCCGGCGCTGGGTTTGGAGCGTCGTTTTTACCACGGCCATGACCACAATTGTCTGGATTGATGGTTGATTTGCAGCATTCAAGCCTTGTTGTGTTCTTGGATTAAATAAAAATGTACAACTGAGGTTTTTTTTGATTTGCAGTAAGTTGGAACTGAATAATCAACACTATTTGAGAAAGACAGCGAAGTGAGCTTGCGTTCTTCTCGAGTCAGCAGCAGCCAGGCAGTAGGCAGTGGAATATCAACTGCGATCGGCTCCAGCCCGTAATCTAACCCGTCAGGGACGTCACGTAGGATGTAACTTAAACGCAGTACCGCTAGGCCATGTCGCAGGTAACTTCTTGGTGGATGCTTTATAATTATAAATTATACCTGCTTGGCGGAATTCAACAAGCATCACAAGAAATCAGAACTTGAAAAGCAAAGGCAACTCCAGATGCAAGTCTGGGTTCATCCTATGCAGAGATAGGCAATCGCTAATTTAAAAGAAACGACAATAACGATGCCAATATTTTGCAAAAATCCCATAAAATCAGTTTTTTTTAGCTTATGAGGTTAAGGCATCAAAAATAAATCTATTGATCGTGTCTTTCTGTTTAAACACATTTGCTCGTAGTAAAATTCAACCACGAACTATTTTCAAACCACTTTTCCCAAAAGCACTTCATCTTGCCACCCATTTCAGTTTTGAGGTTTTGGTGAAGTTTGTCACCAATTGGTCCTTTTCTTACGTATTGATCACGCCCCTCTCTATCTTTTGGAATTTCATTTTTTCTGCATAAAGGAACTGTTTATCATGCTGCTACATCCTGCTTCTACATTTACTTCCATGTATTCATTGATAAAATAGTCACAGACTCATAATAATTAATGTACCACCGGTAGTCCACTGCGTAAACATGATCTTAATATGAACATTCCAAAGCCGAAGTCACATGAAGCTAATTTATTAGGCGCTAATGCATTAGCTGCTTGTAAATTAGCCCACTCGCCCAGTGTGACCGCCTATTCGCCACTGACAGAGTGGCAGTCAGACCTCTCCAGCAGGGCCGTATTAAGGCATATGGGGGCCCCGGGGCTAATTTTCCGGGAGGCTTTCCTGCTTTTTTGTGGACCTGGAGCGGCATACTATGGTCTTCGTAAAAATACGAATATTCGCTATTCGTCTTCGGATTTTCTATTCGTAAGCGTATTTGAAAGAATAATTTTTCTTCGTAATCCTTTCATCGCCATGAGCAAGAACAAATTTCAAAAAAATAAAAAAAAGTTTGTTCGTAAAGTTGTAAACACAATTTTGTTCGTAAAATTAAAATTGCCCAGCGTATCCTCAGAAACTTACAACGCTTTTTAAATTTGCAACTCAAAAATCTTAGTATTCGTATTCGCAAATTTTGGTTCGAGAATACGCTAATAAAAAGCAAAAAAGAAAACGAACAAAAGACGTCATAATCAAACCTATGCGACATTCCCAGAACACAATGACGTCTATTACCAAATAAATGCCAAAACATGTGATTAAAATTAGTTAACGTTAACGGTATAATAAGTCGATTGCTCTTTTACTGTTGCTTAACTTACTGTTTCGACAAAATGGCCCGAAGATGGAATAATGAAGAAGTCAATGCACCGGTAGAAAAAGTTGGTGAAAACTACCACTTTATGACTTCAGCATTGTCCTCAATGAAAACTAAAACCATGGTCGAAGACAAATGGAAAAAGATTGCCGCTGACATCAATGCCATGGATGTCAACAGTCCACCGTACCCAGTCGACAAGGTCAAACGAAAATGGTTTGACCTCAAGTCGATCAGCAAAAAGGCAGTTGCCTTTTACAAAAAGGAGCTTTTAAAGACTAGTGGGGGTGTCAGCAAAGCTGATGTCCCTACTGATCTTCAATTTAAGATCTCGGAAATCATAGGAGATGTTTGTACTGAAGGTGTGTCAGGTACGCTGCTTTGTGACACTAGCGGGAACACAAACGTGTCATTCGAAGACTCACTACGGGCAGATGCCGATAATAATCCCGATTCGATAACACCACCAACGAAAAGAAGAAAGAAAAACCCCACTTCACGAGAAATCATAAGCAGAGAAATTTTGGACGGACAACAGGCGGTGGTCACAGCCGTAGGTGAAGTTCGCGACCAACTAAAAAATCTAAATGCTACTCTTCAAAGGCTTACTGCTGTAATGACAATGAAGTTTCAGCACAATAAGGATGAAAATCTATCCGCATTTTCTCAATCTCCGGAAGACTATTTTACCGATTTGCTTAATACTCCATTTAATAACAAATGAGTTTTGAGTGAAAATGTTTCACGACAACTATTCAATTTGTAATACAACAATAACTGGATTCAGCGTTGCTTTGTTTTTGTATGCTCTTAGGACTTTTTAGAGAGGGGGGGTCCAGAGTTTTTCAAAAGTGTCATAGGCTGGGATTGGGGCGCAGCCCCCTGAGCTGGCAATTTTTTAATTTCATAAATGGACTCCCTTTTTTAGAGCCATTTTATTACAATTTTGCACTTGCACTAGATTTTATAGACTAACAATTTATTGAGAGTCGTTTATCGGCTAGAGCAGAGGAGGGGGTTTATCAATTTCTAATTTTTCAGGCAAATAAACAAATGAACACATCACTTTAAATTAAAATATAGCATTACGCTGGCATTTTTTTATTTTGCATTTCGTATTTATTATTATAATTTTTTTTGCAACTACAGTAGAATTTACCTATATCAGCACCTCAGGGGGATTGCAAGAAAGTGCCGATATACGCGAACTGCCGATGTAGACAAATCACTATAAATCTTTCCGAAAGTGCCCTTTAATTCAATATAGTGTTGCGTTATTTAGTTAGCTTTACCGCATAATATCATAATAACATGAAATCAGCGTAAAGTACTGCACAAACAAAAACATATGTGTTCATTGTGCTGTATTACAGCACTTTCCAGCGAAAAAGTCATTTATCTTTAGTTGTTAGGTTTTTGCAATGGATTTATCTACTACGGATTGCTGGATTTTTGTTAGATGACGTAGCATTTCTTTGTCCTTTGCTACCATGGACAAAAACAAATGCTTTGTTGTAACTTGCGTCACAGCGAAATTAACTCGTAGAAGAGATTACAGTGTGGAAGCATGAAGCAAATGCCGATATAAACGAACAAAACACTTCTGCGGAATAAGAAAGAGTGCCGGTATAGGCGAAATGCCGATATAGCTGATGCCGATAAAGACGAATTAAAACGTACGTGAAACATAGGAATTCTACCGGGACCAAAGGAATTGTGCCGATATAGACGAACTGCCGATATAAACGAAGTCAGTCGATATAGGCGAATTCTTCTGTATAACAAACGATTTTGCACCGAAAGATTCAATAAAGCACCTACAGATCTTGCATCATCGTGCAATTGCGAGTAACCACAGTAATTTTCATTATATTAAGGTGATCAAGATAAGTACCGTAGAGAAGCAAACGCTATTTCGCAGAACTGCAGGGCGGTATTAAGGAGCAAGGGGCCCTGAGGCTATTTTCTCGGGAGCCTTTTTCAATCCCTAAAAACACATCAAAAAGGAGTTTTCTCCGCCAAATGAGATTGAAGACCAAAAAAATGTCTTCACTATTTCCGAGAGGGTGTTTTTATCCAATTTAAGATAAGGAATCAAAATAAATGAGAAAAAAGATCTTTCGGCGGAAGGCTAAAGCCCCCATTGCCCCTCTTTTTCACGGCCCTGCAGAAACGCTATTGAATATTAAGCATTAGATCTAAAGCAAAAATATTCAGAATTTTAGAAGCCAAGAAAGCATCTAATGATCAAGGTAACATTTCGACAATGCGTTGTCGCTGATGAAGACCGCTGGCTGTACGCGTAGAAACTTCATCATCATCTTCATTTTGCGGATTGAGTTGTTCCATTTCGGGAAGAAGTGTACCGTTTCGACGGCATATATTGTGCAAAACGCAACAAGTTAAAGCAATTTTGCAGACTTTTTCAGGCCCATAGCAAACTTTCCAATCAAGAATCCTCCAACTCATTTTGAGTACGCCGAAGCTACGCTCAATCACGCATCTAGTTTTTCTGTGCAAAATATTGAATTTTCTTTCATTTGCAGTTGTGGCATTTCCAAATGGTGTAATCAGCCATTTTTTTAATGGATACTCACTATCCCCTAAAAGCCAACAGTCACCAAATTCATCATTTTCAAATTTATCCTAGACAGAAGAAGATTACAATATAAATGAATCATGGTGGGATCCCGGCCATCTGGCCACAACATCTCGGAAAACTAGATCTGCGTCACAGATAGCTTGCATGTTTATCGAATGAAATTGCTTTCGATTAACGTAAACGTATTCGTCATATGCAGGGGCTATCATTGGGATATGTGACCCAACAACAGCGCCAAAAACTTTTGGCATTCCTGCAATTTGCTGAAAGTCGCTAATGTTTTTTGCAGTTTCCATTTCATTCATTGGCATGTGGATGAACTGTGATGCTTTGCTCACAATCGAATTTACGAAAGAAGAGAAGACACTACTCACTGTTGGCTGAGAGACGTGCATGAAGTCCTTGCTACAGTTTTGATAACTGCCAGACGCTAGAGTCTTCAGACTAATTAACCCTTTATCAAGCAGCGTTAAATTTAACAATCGACTTCCTTTGGATTGCAAGTCTTCTGCAACAATATTGCAGATATAGTAAATTTCCTCTTTTGTCATCCGAAATTCTTTTAAGACTTCAAGTTCGGTTTTTGTTTCCAAAAACTTATTACATTCTGCAATTTGATGACATCTGCCATCACTTAGTAGCAAATGCGCTAACGACATGCTGTAGTAATCCTCGTTATTTCCTTGATAACTTTTGAGCAATAGTGTTTAAAACACGCAAGTGGGCCTAAAAAACGTTCGTAAAATTTTACGCGTGGTCTTGAGCATTCGTGAATCTTCACGAATATTTTAGCATTTTTACGAAGATTTTAGTCATATGAACAAAAAATTTTTGCAACAAAATTGTTCGTAACGAACCAAAAAATCTTCGTCCGAACAGAAATTTCTTCGGCCGAACAAAATAAATTTTCGTACGAATAAAAAATCTTGTTTCGTACGAATAAAAAATCCTCTCCTATGGATTGCCACCTTAACGTGGTGGGGAGGTTTGAGTTTTCAATGATCCTTAGAGCAACGCCGTCGGTAGTGTTTAATCACTTCCATCAGGGTCACCCATGGCGGTAAGGTCGAAGGAGAGAAACAGACCAAGTAGCAATCCAATGCTGTAGCTAAATGGAAAGTTGTAATAACAATATTCATGCTGCATCAGACGGCGCGCAGGATAAAAAGGTCCGCGTTCGAGTTTTAGGCAGAGGGACTCGTTCGAAAAATAAGCTACAGTCTCCCCCACAAGCTGACCGTCACCGGAAACCCACCAACGCAGTCGCTAAGCGTTTGGGGAGGCAAATGGGGGCAGCGCACAGAAAACGTACTCGAGTTGGACCAAACTGCCGGGATCTAGCTATCGGGAACTGGAACGTTTTGTCACTGACAGGAAAAGAGCAGGAGCTTGTTTGCGAAGCCCAACAGTATCGCCTTGATGTTGTGGGAATTTCATCAACAAAGCGCCGGGGTTCTGGAACTGTCGAGTTGAACGGTGGGTGGAAAATTTTCTACTCAGGTGTTGATGCAGCAATGTCTGCTCAAGCTGGTGTTGGCTTACTTGTGAGCCCCAACATAGCTGAATGTGTCGTTGACTGGGTACCACTGGGAGGAAGGGTTTGTCTTCTAAAGCTAAGGCTGCAGGAGCGATCTCTGTGTATATTGCAGGTGTACGCACCTAACATAGAATCACAGTACGAAGCCTTTCTGGAGGAAGTTGAGGTTGCATTGACAAAAGCAACTTCATCAGAATCCCTTGTCCTTTTGGGCGATTTCAATGCACATGGGGGCATCGACAATGCAACCTGGAAAGGTGTTATTGGGCAACATGGTGACCCTGACATTAACAAGAACGGAAGGTGTTTATTGCAGTTCTGTGCCACCAATGGGCTGTGTATAATGAACACATTTTTTCAGCACAAAAGAATTCATAAGTACACCTGGTACAGAGACTCTCTGGGACAACGCTCCCTGATTGATTTTTGTATCGTTTCGGCGGACTTGTTTTCTACCGTGTCTGATGTCCGTGTTAAAAGAGGGGCTGAGTTGTCAACTGATCACCACCTAGTTGTCTGCACTTTGAAAGCTTTGAAACCCTTGAAAAAACAAAAGACTTTTCGACCACGAGAAACTTATCGAATCAAATGGGAATCATTGGCTGACAAAGAGGTACGAACTGCATTTGCAGACAACATTGCATCTAAGTTTGAAGAACTTCCGACCTCTACTGAAGACATTGAAACTGAGTGGTGTTTGTTTCGAACAGCAGTCATTGCGTCCGCTACTAACTGTTGTGGACGTAAGCGTGTTGGAGGGACGAAGAGTAGCGAGAAAAGAACTCCTTGGTGGAACCAAGAAGTTAAAGAAGCTATTCGTGCGAAAAAAATGGCATATAAGGCCTGGCTTGCAAATAAGTCATCACTTGAACTTCGTTCGCAGTACTCTGAAGCACGTAAGACGGCAGCCACAAAAGTTAAACTGTCTAAGGAAAGAGCCTGGAAGGAATTTGGAGAAAGGTTAGACGATGATTTCAAAACGGCAAACAAAGTGTTCTGGCAGACCATTCGCCGTTTGCGTGGAAACAGATCTCGAGCCGCTCTCTTTATCGAAGATTCAAATGGTGTGACTCTGAAAGATCAAGATGCTATTTTGAATCGGTGGAGAGAGTACTTTAGTGATCTTTTAAACCCAGTTGATGCTACACCGATACAAATTCACGAAGAACAGGTTGGGGAAGATATTCAGATAACCGAAGCAGATGTAAATGCAGTAATCAAATCATTGAAAACTGGAAAAGCACCTGGTGAGGATGATATCAGACCTGAAATGTTAAAAGCAATGAACATACATGGTGTTCGTTGGCTGACTCGTGTTTGTAAGGTGGCGTGTAGTACTGGGCAAGCACCAAAGCAATGGCAAACTAGTGTGATAATACCTATCCACAAGAAAGGAGACAAGAGAAAATGCACCAATTATAGGGGCGTATCTCTCATCAGTGTCCCGGGTAAGGTCTATGCCAAATGCCTTGAAAAGAAATGCCGTAAAATAGTCGAGCCTAAACTAACGGATGCTCAGTGTGGCTTTCGTCCTGGCCGAAGCACAATGGATCAGATCTTTGCCTTGCAGCAAATCTTTGAGAAGTCGTGGGAATATGCAAAAGAGGTCAATGCATGTTTTGTTGATCTTGAAAAAGCATATGATCGCATTCCTAGAGACAAGCTTTGGGCGGTGCTGTTGCAGTATGGCATTGATGGCCAGTTACTAACTGCCATTAAGTCGCTGTACATGCATTCCGAGATCTGTGTTCGTGTTAACAGTGCAACGACGAAACCTTTCAGAGTAAGTGTGGGACTACGGCAAGGCTGCTCTCTTTCACCTATTCTGTTCCTTATTTATATGGATAGAATAGTTAAGAAAAGTGAGTCTTGTGGCGGAGTAAAGATCGGTGAATGCACTGTACAACGTCTGTTATTTGCAGATGATCTTGTGCTACTCGACTCTACCCAAAATGGTCTCCAGCAAGCTCTTGACAGGTTTTCGGATGCATGCTCTGCTGCCGGAATGAAAATCAGTTCAACAAAAACAGAAACCATGTGCCTGTCCAGACAACCAAAGCAGTGCTCTCTCCAAATTGATGGAGTACCACTAAAACAGTCAGAGAAATTCAAGTACCTCGGCGTCTCATTCACAAGTGACGGCAGACAAAATAGCGAATTGGATATCCGCATCGGAAAAGCAAGTGCAGTAATGCGCCAGCTCCACCGATCTGTGGTACTGAAACGGGAGCTTTGCACCAAGGCAAAGCTATCCATTTTCAGATCGGTCTATGTTCCTATTCTGACTTATGGCCATGAGTGTTGGATCATGAATGAGAAAGTGAGGTCTCGAGTTCAAGCAGCCGAAATGGGATTCTTGCGAAGAATTAGCGGTTTGACCTTGTTGGACAAGGTTAAAAGTGCAGATATTCGTGAATCTCTAAACATCGAATCGCTGCTTCTCCGACTAGAAAGATCGCAACTGCGTTGGTATGGACATGTGACACGAATGTCCCAGGAAAGAACAGCCAAAAAACTGCTCTGTTCAACACCGATTGGTCGAAGGCCGAGAGGCCGTCCCAGAACTCGATGGCGAGATTACGTAGAAGATCTTAGTTGGTCTCGCCTTGGCATCCCAGCAGAGCATCTATCCTTTGTTGCAGAGGATCGAGATGCTTGGAGGCTCCAACTTGAGCTGCTGCCCCCGCGACCCCCCAAGGATAAGCGGGTCCAGAAAATTGATCGATTGATTGATTGATTGATAAAAAATCTTCTACCGATGATTTTGGCGGAAGATTTTTTGTTTGGACGAAGATTGTAAAAATTTTCGTAAAACTTAGAAATCTTCGCCCGAACAAAAAAATCTTCGTCCGAAGATTCTTGAATTCTATTTGTTACGAACGCCATAGTATGCCAAATTTACGAAAACCGAACGTTTGTGTTTTTGCGAAGACCATAGTATGCTCCCCTGATTTTGACGTTAGTATGAGAACTTTTTTAGAGGACGCCATTTAACGATCTTTTCTTGGGTGGCTCGCCCACGTAAGCAGCTGTCTTAAGAGGCATGATTTACATAACAGGCCCCTACTTCAAATTTTTAATTATTTTTGTTTTGTTTGAAAAGCCTCTTTTTTTGAATTGTTTTAACTCGATAAGTAATCCCTAGTTCTAATAACTACAGCGTAAGTCATTTTTTTCAAATTTGAGAAACCCGTTAACAACTTTTCGATTCTTCGTTCTTTACAATGCACATATATAAACTGTGACTCATAAGTGGGCAAAATCTTATTGGTAGCTTGTTGCAGTAAATCGTATATACACGTACTATTCGGTACCACATAAAACATTGTTGCTTTACATTTGTATATTGTTGGCCACAGATGTAATTTGCTAACGACTAACCAAACACAATCAAACCAATGCTTTTCGACTGTTTTTCAGAGTTGTTTGAATAGGGTTTTCATGCTGCTGTTAATTGGAATAGGTAGGATTTGCTTGCTTAAATACTACCAGTTTATTGGAGGTAATATTCAACGTGCAGTTTCCTATACCTGCTGAAAAATGTTTGACTAGTAAGGTTTTCAGCGGACTGTTTTCTTTCTTTTATTGCTAGTACAGTAGAATCCGCTTAATAAATCCACGGTTAATAAATCCAGCCGCTTTAGGCATCCAAATTGCTCGGAACGGAATTTTCCTAACCCTTTCCCATTGAAAAAACTCCGGTTAATAAATCCATCCTCCGCTCAATAAATCCAATTTTGATTACGATTGTTGGTAATTGTTACTAAATAAGTGCAAACAAACGGCAGTACAGTAGGCCTACCTGTATTTTCAATTATTGAACAAACAATATGCAATTGTCATTTTAAAGTAGTCCGATTTGGAATAACAGCTTTTTCTGTTCTAACAAACGATGGAAATCGTTAAACTGAGAGCATTTTTACACCCTAGGGGTGGTTTAGATAGAGTTACAGGAAATTCGTCTTACCAATCCGCCGCTTAATAAATCCGAAATCCACTGGCCCATGGTGTATTTATTAAGCGAATTTTACTGTATTTCTGAGCAAAAGAGTAATATAGAACTGTGCGTAACAAAATGAGGGTATATTTATGACGCTTTCATTGAAGAAAAAAATGTTGGTAATAGACTGTTGGTGTTATAATTCATATGTGCAGACTGTATGACTTGTATGATATATTGAATTAGCGTCAAGTTTGTATTTGCAACCCTTAACTTGCGAAATCGCAATTCTAACATTTGAAACTATTTAAAACCGTTTTGAGGTGCTATCTGGAACCTCTCGCTGAAAGCAATCTGGCATCTTTGATTGCAACGCCATATTATATTCCAGCAGTTGAGCCTAGAGCAGACATAACCAGCGAATAATTGCGTAGTCTGCGGACTGCAGTTTGTGACATGTTTGAGAAGGCGATATGTTTAGAAAGCTGGAAAATTGTGAAGATGCATGCAGTGGTGTAAAAAGTTGTCCAGAAATCTAGTTAAGTAAAAGTATTGTTACTGATGGCGAAAACTACTTGAAGTAGAGTAGAAAGTAGGGGATGTAAAAAGTAACCAAGTAAAAGTAAGAAGTACCGGCAATTTGAAGCTACTTAAGTAAAAAGTAGCGTTTACAAAACCAAGGCCATAAAGCTGAGCTTTGACAAAAGATAACTTGCTCACTTCCAAACTTGACATATATTTTGCTGATGCTTAAGTATATTTAAGATAATTAGCACATTTATTGGACGAAAATAAAAAAGTGAAGTGTGTCATAGCCTACAAAATGCAGCCTCATTGTCCACGCTGAACACAAACAACAAAAAACCACTTAATATCACAAAATTGTAAAACTTATATGTATAAAATAAAACAATACACCTGATACTAATGTTGCCAATTTTATTATCAAGCATGATTATTTGTCATTTGCGTGATACATTGCTTAATATTAACTACTTATCATTTTTAAATAAATAAGTAGTTAATATTAAGCAATGTTACTTTCTGATTGTTACTTTCTGATTGAACTACGCAAGTAAAAGTAGAAGTACTGTAGTTGAATTTTAAATTACTTAAGTAAGTACCAGTTACCAACCAATACTACTTCGTTATTGTACACCACTGGATGCATGTTTGTGTAGGCTACTGATTTTCTTGCATTTGTTTAGTTTATCCTGTTACAGTGGCTTCATGCTTTGCATGGTTTAAACATGATTCTATTTGAATAAGTTTTTCAGAATCTATTGGAATAAGGTGACAAGACTATGCTCAGATGGCCGAGTGGTATAGAGCGTCTGTCTCTTGAGCTGTAGACTTGGGTTTGATTCCGAGTTGGGTCAAACCAATGACTTTAAAATTGCTATTCACAGCTTCCCTGCTTGACGCTCAGCATAAAAGGGACAGTGTGGAGAACAAGCTGGCAAGTTTACTTCTTGTGCCCATCGTGAAGGCACTTAGCGGGATTCCCCCATCTTGGTGTGGTAGACAGATGGCCGGCAACTCCTAAGCGAGCTCGTATAGCGCATTGATCGCTTTCTCGTGACAGGAGGATAAATATGCAAAAAAAAAAGACTTGTTTAATGTACAGTCAAATCTTGGTACTGCCGTATGCCACCCATTACACATCGACCGTTTATCAAGAAAATATTACAACTCGTGTTACAGTAGGAATAGAACAACGTGCACAAGAAAATAAAACGCTATCGACCGTGTTCTGTGGTTTATCCCGGAAAAAGTTGTGATGGATAGAAAGCGTAATGCGAACGCGCCATTATGTAGCACGCTTCGTTACTAACACAATATTTTTCTGAAAAAAAGTTGCACCAATGTTGTCATCAAAAAACAACGAAACGTGTCTTGCGTTGAAAAAGCAAAGATGTGAAAGTGAGACAGTGTCTGCAGTGCCGCGAAAGAGATTCATAACCACGCTTTCGTTTCTTCGGCAAAAACGGGCAAAAGTAACGTGGAACCAAGTGCGCTAAATTTGAGGATCGCCTCAGGTCTCTGACGTCACAGTCTTTACACAAAATCGCCGAAAAAAAGTACGGCAGTGTCTGCAGTAGCGAATGACGATTTCAATGCAACACATGTTTTCTCTTCGCCAATTTTCGGTAAAAATAGCCCGAACCAAATTGCACAAAATGTTGCGGCGGTATACACACAAGTAAAGTACGGTGATTGCCTGTATGTATTGCTTGAATTTTGCGTAAACTTTGCTTTTCGCGTGATAGTTCTGTTTGGCAAATTGCACGTGCCCTGCGCAGTGCGCACTAACAATTATACTCGCACTGTTATTTATGTAACGTGAAAAATACCGTACCAATAAATGTAAGACAAGAAAACCATTAGAGTATGTGCATTTTAAGAGGGGGGCTGAGATTTTTAAAAGGGGGGCTGAAAAAGTGAAGGGGAGCTTCAGCTCCCCTCAGCACCCTACTCCCAACGTCCTTGGACTATCGAGAGTGGCATAGTAGCGGAGGAGTGGCATAGTATCGAGATTTGACTGTAATTAGTTTTTTTTTATGCATTCCTACCTGATGAGTCTAAACAAGTTTGCTTGTAATACAAAGCTTGGCAAATAGCATGAAACCGCGTTAACATATTGAACATGACAGTTGGTGGTAGAATGATATTGCTTAATTTTCATTTTTTATTCGTAACCTAGATTAGTGTGAACCTTACCTAACGCTTACCGTGTAAGCCTATTTTTCGATTTGCACGGTTCACCTGTGCTAAATTTTGAGTTCCGTAGCGCAACCATCAGTGGTGGACAAATTAATTTTAAAAAGGTACTAGTTACAGTTACAAGTTACTTAGCAAAAAAAGTAACTTAGTTACAGTTACAAATTTAAAAAAGTAATTAGTTACAGTTACAAGTTACAGTTACTTTGTTGCATGCTGCAAAACCAAAAAAATATCAATTCTTAACATGTAGGCCTAGAGCTCCATGGTGTGTATTCAAATCAAAATCATTCATCTTTATATTGAAACCAAACGGAAGTAGGCTACGATTCTGATACGATAAACGCTACAATAATAACAGTTGATTGCCTTCCAAAAACCATAACATTTCAAAATGGTTGTATATCACTAAGCCTACAGCGCTTCGGCTTTAGAATATCTTTTTCAACACTAAAAAGTCGTTCAACTGCAGCAGTAGAAGCAGCGGCATGGCGAGAAATTTTTAAAGAGGGGCGGGCCCACTAATTCGACATTTTTTCAAGAGTAGTTTTTATAAGGCAGAACTAATTTGAAGCTAATTATGCAAAGCACAAGAGTCAAATAAAATACAAAATTTCAAGAACTTTTCAACATACACAACCCTAATAAGCTATCACAGCATCATAGGAATATCTTAGTTGTGAATGTGACTTATGCATGTCCCACCACTATTTTCTTTACCTAACCCGTATTAACCAAAAAGGGGCAGAATCACTCTTCCCCAGGCGAGGATGTAAGAAACCCAAACATTTGATGCATAAACTTACTCAGCACAACCAGTGTAAAATACTAGCAAACAGCAACACAAAATAATTAACCCTTTTGGTTAATACGTATGAACCCTTTTGGTTAATACGGGTTAGGTAAAGAAAATAAGGTGGGACATGCATAAGTCACATTCACCACTAAGATATTCCTATGATGCTGTGACAGCTTATTAGGGTTGTGTATGTTGAAAAGTTCTTGAAATTTTGTAATTTGAAGCTGATTGCGAAACAAAAAAGGCTCTTGGGGGATCCGGGGCATGATCCCCCGAAAGAAAAAATAAATCTACATGATGTAATGGCTGTTTTTGTGCTTTTTGAATAATTTTCAGGCAAATCTTGTTTAAGTTTTATGACCTTGATTGTGAGTGCTTCGCCAAATATGATCCATTTTATTCGCACATTTTCGATTATGCGTGCTTTGGTTAAGTCGTAAAGCTTATTGCTATCGAAGAGGTTTGAAATTATGAAAAATTGTACTTATCAAAAATATTTTTGAAAATGCCAGGTGAAAGGAAAAATTTTATAAGAGGAGGGGGTCATGAACTATAAAATTTGTTTTGGTATGTAGTAGCATATTTATCCTCCTATCACGAGAAAGCAATCAAAGCATTGTAACTAGTGATGTAAATTGTTTTTTTTTGCTTTCGTTTTTTTAGAAACGTGTTTTTTTGCAAAAAATTCATCTTGCTTAAACAAACTTTTTTTTTTTTGAAAAATATATAATCTGTAGTAGCCTAGAAAAAATACTTTGCAAAAATAATAATCTGTAGAAACGTGTTTTTTGCAAAAAAATCATGGTTTAAAAAAACTTGTTTATTTTTTGAAAAATATATAATCTGCAGTAGCCTAGCCAAGGAGAAGGTTAGCTTTGAGATATATTGTTCTATAGAGGTGAAAAGCTGGAGATTTAGCGATTATTCTGAGTTTTTTTAGGCGGTGGGGGATGCTATGCTGCACTGATGAGACCTAATAAGGTCGAAACGCGTCTGCAGCTGCAAAACGGGTTAGTTAAAGTGCAGAAACTGGTTGGTAGATTAGCTATAGGTTGGGTCAAAAGGGTTTTCATGGCGTGGAGTTGCTATTTCCCTGCGCAGTAATTTCATTTTCCAAGTTTGACCATAGGCCATCAGATCAAGCTGATTTTCTGAACTTTAGAAGTTGATGACCGTACATCTTCAACTTCAGCCAAAGTAAGTTGTTTCTATGGTTCTCAAAACTACAAGATGTCTTAATGTGACCACGATGTCATCTTGCGTGGTGATGTAAATCACTTCATGTTTTCAATGTTGCCTTGTTAACATAGCGTAGTTTGTGGAATTAAGTAGACAGTTTTAATCGGTCGTCCCTCTTTTTGATTCCTGTCATGCTGCACTGATGAGATTTTTCGAAACAGTTGTAGTCTTCGCAATTGCAGAGGCTGCAGTTGTCTGTACTATCATAATCTGCAGTAGCCTAATTATCTGCATTGGCCACCGAGCTGTTGATATTGTTTGGTCTTTTCGTAGAGATGGATCTAATATGTAACGAATGGAGCGACGTTTCTGCCCCTGAAAATCTCTAACTGAAAGAACCTTTCACCAAATTTAAAGTGGAATGTACCGTGTCCGTGCTTAGTTCTACAGGCTTAGGTTTTATAGGTTAACACCACGAAGCCCTACAACGCAGAAAAATATTGCACCGCTATGCAAGACGGCAAAAAACCCCCTTTTACTCTAGGACATTCTCGTTTACTCCACTATGCGGTAGCGGTCGCTCACCATCACTGCGACACACTTCCAACGAAAGTATAGGCCTACACAAACTTCTGCAAACATGCACAAACCTCAATGATTGTTTAATTTAACAAAGGGTGAAAAATAAAGCATACAGTTGCAACAGATCTGCCACAAAGAAAACGCAAAAACAAATTCCTCAGTGAATGTAAACTGAATTTGCATATTTTGTAATACAATAACTGCCACATTCATTTTTCCCAATAATGCAACTCTACCGTAAATGCACTGGCGTCAATTGCACTGACTGACAGTCATGTTTTACTACTAAGCTCTCGTATCTTAAAAATAATCGTAACTAAAGCAGAAAAAGTTTTCTGTAAATTTGAACTATTAGCCAAAATATGTGCAACATAGCAGAGCTTGATGTATCGAGACGTGTCTCGGTCTCGAGACACGTTCGGTCTCGAGACACGTTCGGTCGAGACACGTTCAGACACTTTTTTGAGTGTCTCGGTCTCGCTATGCCAATGCCTCGTCTCGGTCTCGGACCTTGAAAGTCTCGGAAAATGGTCATGTCTCGATCGAGACATGAAAAAATTTTGGACTTGAAACAGCATTCAGGTCTTTGATACGGAAACAACAATGGTACTTACCCGATGTATTCAAAGTAAAGCATTGTGCGTGATTTCGCACTTTGCAGAAACAGTTGGCCACATTTTGTTCAGACCATTTTGCTTTGTTGTTCAGGCCTGCAGAATTGCAGGTTTTTGCTTTCTTTTTGTGAGCAGCATATATGAAAACTGGTCTATTTCAACCACTAAGCACATGCATTTGATGGTAATCTACTCTAGACCAGGGATGTCTAACCTTTTAATTTATTAGGGACCCATTGCAAAATTAAATATTTAACTGGGCCGCAAAGCCACCAGAATTCCAATATTTCATATTATAGTTCTAAGAAAAAAAAATTAACCATTGATAGGTAGGCCTTGTACTGAGCTGCATTTTGCTGAAAATGCATCTTTTTTAACAAAGAAAATTTAAAATTCTATTAATATAATTAATTAATGTGATAATTAATCCAATAATGTTAATTTAGTTTTAACTTTTAACAATATGGCCTTCACTCAAAGACATAAGGACCGCTAGCCACGTCTAAAAAATAAATATATTTTTTATGGGCAAACGGTGTGTCAAATCAAAACATTTTCAAGAGAGTAACGTGTCATATGTCATAAAACTAAGATTTCTACAAATTTGTTCCCTATGAAAGATGCTATTCTCGTCTGGTTTAACAACAGCTATCAAAAGATTATTCAAAGTAGTCCAGGCCCCAAATAAAGCTTCAAATCGAAAAAAGTGCAGGGATTACAGTTGCAGGAAATTTGGTTACCGACATGGGAAGTGCTTCCAGATTTGAGCTATAGCTCTTTTTATGAGAAAGTTATTAACCACATAGATTTTCAAAAATGCATGGTGTCACAATGACTTTAAAATGTTTATGTTAATTAATTTATTAAATATAAAGTATTTTGATTAAATTTCATGAACACTCTCGTGCTCAATACTTGATAAACTTGCTAAAAAATTGTTTGAACAGAGGATAATGGGCTGCAATGCCGACATCCCTGGTCTAGACCAACATAGCTTACCAATGACTTTTTGTTTAAAGTTTTCTTGACATCTTTTTCGTTAGATTAAAAACGAATATTGGGCCGTGTAATCGTCTGTGAGAGGTATTGCTTGGCTTGCAAGCTACAAGGATTTAAATCTTCTGTGATAATAAGCTGTTTTGTTGTTATTATGGTGAACTCGTTAAATCATTAATTGTAATTGTTAAAAGGATATGACCAATTATAGCACATTTATAATAGGCTACATCAGTTCATAACCGCGACGGCTTCATTTGCTAGTATTGTTTTTGCTAATGTCATTTTGCTATAAAGCTATTTCAATAACTTGGCTTAGTAGAGCCCATACTCCAGTGTATTACTATCGTTTTTATATTTTCTAATTTTTGGCTTATGAAGTCTCGTGTCTCGTCTCGTGTCTCGTAACTTTAAAGTCTCGTCTCGGTCTCGAAGCTATGATGTCTCGTCTCGTCTCGGTCCCGGTAGGTTCGGTCCTCGTTTCAGCTCTGCAACATAGTGCTTTCATTCAAATGAAAACCAACAATACGTCCGGTAGGCCTACAATCTACACAGAACCGGCGGCAGAGCTGTCGACTTAGGGGGATCAAGCGTTTATCAGGGGGGCCAAAGGTTTGAAATTAAGCACAAAAATCGCTGCTTTTCAGAAGAGTAAGATTGTTGATTAGGGGGGAGGCAAGCACGCCGATTGGGGGGGGGGGCATACCCCCTTGGCCCTACCTTGACGCCATCCCTGAGTCTACACCTAATGGTTGGGCTACGGAACTCAAAATTTAGCACAGGTGAACCGTGCAAATCGAAAAATAGGCTTACACGGTAAGCGTTAGGTAAGGTTCACACTAATCTAGGTTACGAATAAAAAATGAAAATTAAGCAATATCATTCTACCACCAACTGTCATGTTCAATATGTTAACGCGGTTTCATGCTATTTGCCAAGCTTTGTATTACAAGCAAACTTGTTTAGACTCATCAGGTAGGAATGCATAAAAAAAAACTAATTACAGTCAAATCTCGATACTATGCCACTCCTCCGCTACTATGCCACTCTCGATAGTCCAAGGACGTTGGGAGTAGGGTGCTGAGGGGAGCTGAAGCTCCCCTTCACTTTTTCAGCCCCCCTTTTAAAAATCTCAGCCCCCCTCTTAAAATGCACATACTCTAATGGTTTTCTTGTCTTACATTTATTGGTACGGTATTTTTCACGTTACATAAATAACAGTGCGAGTATAATTGTTAGTGCGCACTGCGCAGGGCACGTGCAATTTGCCAAACAGAACTATCACGCGAAAAGCAAAGTTTACGCAAAATTCAAGCAATACATACAGGCAATCACCGTACTTTACTTGTGTGTATACCGCCGCAACATTTTGTGCAATTTGGTTCGGGCTATTTTTACCGAAAATTGGCGAAGAGAAAACATGTGTTGCATTGAAATCGTCATTCGCTACTGCAGACACTGCCGTACTTTTTTTCGGCGATTTTGTGTAAAGACTGTGACGTCAGAGACCTGAGGCGATCCTCAAATTTAGCGCACTTGGTTCCACGTTACTTTTGCCCGTTTTTGCCGAAGAAACGAAAGCGTGGTTATGAATCTCTTTCGCGGCACTGCAGACACTGTCTCACTTTCACATCTTTGCTTTTTCAACGCAAGACACGTTTCGTTGTTTTTTGATGACAACATTGGTGCAACTTTTTTTCAGAAAAATATTGTGTTAGTAACGAAGCGTGCTACATAATGGCGCGTTCGCATTACGCTTTCTATCCATCACAACTTTTTCCGGGATAAACCACAGAACACGGTCGATAGCGTTTTATTTTCTTGTGCACGTTGTTCTATTCCTACTGTAACATGAGTTGTAATATTTTCTTGATAAACGGTCGATGTGTAATGGGTGGCATACGGCAGTACCAAGATTTGACTGTACATTAAACAAGTCTTTTTTTTTTGCATATTTATCCTCCTGTCACGAGAAAGCGATCAATGCGCTATACGAGCTCGCTTAGGAGTTGCCGGCCATCTGTCTACCACACCAAGATGGGGGAATCCCGCTAAGTGCCTTTACGATGGGCACAAGAAGTAAACTTGCCAGCTTGTTCTCCACACTGTCCCTTTTATGCTGAGCGTCAAGCAGGGAAGCTGTGAATAGCAATTTTAAAGTCATTGGTTTGACCCAACTCGGAATCAAACCCAAGTCTACAGCTCAAGAGACAGACGCTCTATACCACTCGGCCATCTGAGCATAGTCTTGTCACCTTATTCCAATAGATTCTGAAAAACTTATTCAAATAGAATCATGTTTAAACCATGCAAAGCATGAAGCCACTGTAACAGGATAAACTAAACAAATGCAAGAAAATCAGTAGCCTACACAAACATGCATCCAGTGGTGTACAATAACGAAGTAGTATTGGTTGGTAACTGGTACTTACTTAAGTAATTTAAAATTCAACTACAGTACTTCTACTTTTACTTGCGTAGTTCAATCAGAAAGTAACAATCAGAAAGTAACATTGCTTAATATTAACTACTTATTTATTTAAAAATGATAAGTAGTTAATATTAAGCAATGTATCACGCAAATGACAAATAATCATGCTTGATAATAAAATTGGCAACATTAGTATCAGGTGTATTGTTTTATTTTATACATATAAGTTTTACAATTTTGTGATATTAAGTGGTTTTTTGTTGTTTGTGTTCAGCGTGGACAATGAGGCTGCATTTTGTAGGCTATGACACACTTCACTTTTTTATTTTCGTCCAATAAATGTGCTAATTATCTTAAATATACTTAAGCATCAGCAAAATATATGTCAAGTTTGGAAGTGAGCAAGTTATCTTTTGTCAAAGCTCAGCTTTATGGCCTTGGTTTTGTAAACGCTACTTTTTACTTAAGTAGCTTCAAATTGCCGGTACTTCTTACTTTTACTTGGTTACTTTTTACATCCCCTACTTTCTACTCTACTTCAAGTAGTTTTCGCCATCAGTAACAATACTTTTACTTAACTAGATTTCTGGACAACTTTTTACACCACTGCATGCATCTTCACAATTTTCCAGCTTTCTAAACATTTCGCATTCTCAAACATGTCACAAACTGCAGTCCGCAGACTACACAAGTATTCGCTGGTTATGTCTGCTCTAGGCTCAACTGCTGGAATATAATATGGCGTTGCAATCAAAGATGCCAGATTGCTTTCAGCAAGAGGTTCCAGATTGCACCTCAAAACGGTTTTAAATAGTTCCAAATATTAGAATTGCAATTTCGCAAGTTAAGGGTTGCAAATACAAACTTGACGCTACCTCAATATATCATGCTAGTCATACAGGCTGCATATATAAATTAACATATAAGGTCTATGCAGAGATGGGCATTTATCGCGATAATTTATCGGCGATAGTTATCGGCGATAAATTTTTATTGGCTATCGTTATCGCTCAAAATAATTTTGATTTATCGATAACCGTTATCGCTTTTCTAATATATTTTGTTATCGCCGATAAATCAGCGCGATAAACGATTTTTGATGCACGCAGTGTTTAAACTTCAAAGTATGTAAGTTGGCGCTATGGAAAAAACACACGGTGTCCAATAAGACTTGTTGCAATTTTAAAAAATTATTTCTTTGTTTGGCTCAATTTCACGGCTGAGTCCGTGAACTGCTCTCTTTTCTTGAAAAATCCAGAAAAAACGTTTTTGTAAATTTGCAATTTAACTTACTATACAAAAAAAACTATGTCAAACGCATTGAAAATTTACCGCAACATTTATCGGAAAAATTTATCGGCGATAATTTATCGATTACCGATTTCGCTTTAAAAAATTGAGATTTATCGGTATCGCCCAGGGTTTTTTTGAAGTTATCGATTATCGTTATCGCTTTAGTACGGAAAGGTTTATCGTGCCCATCACAGGTTATATGTAACACTAACAGTCTATTACCAACATTTTTTTCTTCAATGAAAGCGTTATAAATACCCAGTGATGGAGTACTCGAATACTGTACTCGTACTCGACTCGTACTCGAGTACAGCTTTTTTGAGTACTCGCACTCGTAACTTTTAATCACAAAAAGTATTTCGTACTCGAACCTAAAATTACTCTGACTCGGTCTAAAAATCAGTCGAGTACACGAGTACTTTGATATTTTTTCTCCGAGATGTCACGATCGTGGCTTCATTTAACTAAACGTTGTTGCGATTTTTAGGGTATTCCCCGACCGCTGGACATTTGCTGGCTTGTTCCGGTTCCTGTTTTTTCACCAAACTAAGTGATTTAAATAAAAGTGACCCAAGATTTCTGCCGTTTTCAGGAAGAATACGTACCCGGTACGTAGCCAAATTTTCGATTTTTTTTTTATGGCATACATTTGATGTTTAGCCTCTATTCTTCATTAAACGTAACAATCAAATTTCGATCGCATGTAGTTTTTGAGATATTAGCGAAATTAAATGGAAAAACACAACGTTGTTGCTACGGTACACTTGCTCTCTCGTTCGTCTCCGGTTGAATAACGCGCTAATTGCCACACACAAATCTAACAGTTCAATGTATTGCGTAGCGGTTTTCCAAAACAGTGAAATGCGCATAAGAAATAACATTAAAATTACAAGTCAAATATATGCACACTTACCAACTATTTGAAGACGAGAAAGCCAAATATCGAACAGCATACAGTTATACACCGGTTCCCAAAAACAATTAAGAATGTTAGACTAGGAAAGCACGAGCTTATATAGGGGTAGCGCAAACAGATCAAAGAACAGGAAATAATATCACTAAGTATGATTTCAATTAGCAGTAAAGATAGGAAGAGCGAAGAAAAGACCAAATCTCACAGTTCAGCAAACCCCAGCTGAGAAGGAGGAAATCGAGGAAATGAAACATTACGTTATGCCTTGATCTTTAGCGCACGTGTTAGAAAGGAGAAAAGCAGTAAACAACATAGAGAAAACATAACAAAAATAACACTCCAAACTTCATCAATCAACGTCTAAAACTCGCCGTAACAGTCGTGTTTTATTATTGGTTTTAAAGTGTAAAGTTTAACTGCGAAAAATCAAAATGTACTCGGTACTCGAGCTAGTAATACTCGTACTCGAAGCCAACCACCAGTACTCGTACTCAAAGATTTTTAAGGCAAGTACTCGGTACTCGTACTCGAAGGTTGAGTACTCGACTCCATCACCGTAAATACCCCTATTTTCTTACCACATCACATTATTGTGACATACACGTGATAAGTCACGTGTTTTCCAGGTTGATTTGTCGACTCGCCAACACGTGAAAAACTTGTGATTACTCCACAAACTAGAAACGTGTTTTCCACCTTTTAACCACGTTGCAAAGTCAAGGTGAAATCCACGTTCTTACCACATTTTAACACTTCACAATTCTTCCACGCGTTTTCTACCTCTACACCACGTTTTTTCATAACAGTCGTACCACGTTCATACCACCTTTAAATATCACTTACTTTCCACAAAGATGTTACGGTAGTTGGCAACAAAAATACCATTTTCCAACCACACAATATTTTACCCTTAGTTTTTACAGTTAATCTGCGCATTTTTCGACCAAAATAATAAGCTTCATAGTAACCACACAATAACGATGATCGGTTTGATCACAGCATTAATGCGTTATAACATTGCGATAAATCGCTGAGATATTCTACGCGGCTAAGGCTAAGCTGTCAAAATACATTCGGTTCAAAAAGAAATGAATATATTAGAAAATACAGCTAAGCTGTCAAAATACAGTACACTCGGCAAAAAAAGATAACCAGAAAAGACATTATACAAAAACAAACAGAAAGCTTAAAAAATATACAGTACAGTACAAAATTACACAGTGAGTTTGAAAAACACACAGTACAAAAAATACAAGTTTTTAACCGTCTTTATATCTTCTTCATTTACTTTGTATTGACTATTAAAGCGTTCTAACTCCACTTTCTAAAAAACAAGAATGATGTTCACGCAACCCGAACACTTTAAACCATATTGCAGTTCTACGTAACATCAAGGCCAAACGTCATGCCAAATCACAACAATGAGAAACTAGCCAAATGACACAACGCATATGGAGCGATCAGAGCGTTTCAGCTGGAGCGACAGACAAATTCGATTAAAAATTGAGCTAAATTAGATGCTCTTAAATTGGTATTCAAAACGTCTCAAAGCGTTCGAGCAATTGAAATGAGCGTGTGGAGAACAAGTCGGTAGTTGCTGTGCCATTTGGAAAATCAATTAATGTATTGCACTCCTCGCCTTTACGTGGGAGACAAGACGTGATGTGTCCATGCAGTGCACTAGTGGTAGATCGGTGGAAATGAGACTTGCTTCCAAACAGAGCATAAAATCAGAAAACAAGATCTAGTGCATTAGAACGAGAACAACCCGAAGGATTTTTAGCAGTTTATTAAAACTAAAGCGAGCAAATGTATTGAACAATGCCAAATCAAAAACGTGTTTTCGACTTGGTCAAAGTTTCATTTCATTATTTTATGTTCAAAGAAATTATGTTATCCACCAAAGAATTTTAAATAGGGGGGGGGGGGGGGGGGGGGGGGGCTTAAAATTTAGTTCTAAGCGAGTCCTCTTCAAAAGTACGCTATAAGCTATAACTAACACTTCTAACGCAGTCTGAAGTGTTTGCAACTTAAAAACCCTTGTTCAAACCTACATTGAAATTCCCGGGTCAACTCTAAAAATGATTCATTTTTGAATATTTGAAGGTGTCATTCAAAAGTCATTTCACCATTATTAAAGGATTATGACGTCATATTGGTGCAGTGTACAAGCTTAAGAAAGCCACATATACAGTAGCTTACAATTGAGTTAGGACACTACAAATGGAGACATACTGTATTTTCATTATAAACAGGCTGTATTGAAATGAGTACTGGTGGACCAGAGGGTTACAGGTTATGTTACTCGTTCTAAGACCACAAGAGTTCTGGGAAGCATACAATGAGAAAAATATAATAAACTGCTCTTGCACATCGTCGACAGCATGGCGCAGTGATTAAGAGCGTTGTTGGTGCTACGACCATGATTGCAAAATTGATGATTAACTCCAACTCAAGTCTCATTGTTGCGTCCTTGGATAAATGCCTCTGCTTGGTGGAATCTGACAAGCAGCAAAGTCAAGAAATCAGAAGCAACAGTCAACTGGAAAAACAAGGCAACTCCTCAGCGAGTCTGGATTCGTCGCACGTTTTGTGCCTCCATCGTTTTCAACCGACAGCAGGATAAGAAATCATCGTAATTCATCAGTATCACTTACCACTAATACACGGACTTGTGTAGTAAAATATTTTGCCAGTTTGGGGTTTCTTTCCATTTTTTGTGGTGTTGGAGCCGCCTATTTTCGTTCCTTTGTTTTTGTTTGGTGTTTTTCTGGTCATTGAATAAAATAAACTACTACTACATCTCATTTAACTTTTTCTAAACATTATTCACTTTGCCCCAATGGGATAATGAGAGTTGATTCCAACTATACATGTGCTTTATGACAATTTACTCCACTACAACCCAATAAATTTGCTAGATTTTACTCGACCTGCTTTCAGCTACCTCAACAATGATAAATTTGGTCAATGCAATTCTCTGCCTGGGGAAGTTCTTATGGAAGTTCAGGCATTCATTCAACTGCACCACCAGAGTTGTTCCAATTTTGCAAGCAACTCTTCGCCAAATGGTAGATGGCTTTGTAAAGCAAAGAGGGCATTACCGTCATCATCCAGTTTCAATCCGGTGTGTTTTGAGCCTGGTTGAGGGTGGCCGGATGCACCTGATTATTCCCTCAAGGATCACTCTCACTCCCTCTTTCCATCTTGTGCGATTTGCAGCCTCGTCCACCTCCAACCCAATTTTATTCACGCTCTCTTCAACTTGTCTCCTCCATATCTGCTTTGGCCTTTCTCGATTTCGTTGCCCATTCACTTCAAGCATCAATGCCTTCTTTAAAACGTTATCATTATCCCTCCTAACCACATGTTCATACCACAATATTCCATTCACCTTTGCCATTTTACCTAATGTTTCCTCCAAACCCTGCATTTCCATTAGCTCCTCATTATTCTTTCTATCCACTAATTTCACTCCACACATTGATCTCACCATGGCTCTTTCTGTTCTTCTTGAGATTGCCATCTCGATTTCCCTCAAACATCATCTACATATTACTTGGAAATGATGAAGGTATTCATCACTCATCAGCTCGACTCTTCGGATCCTATTTTGGATTTGGCACCAATACGCAATTTGGATAGTGAAAGAGATGTTGGAACAATCAGGTACAAGTAAAGATCCCTGAAGCAAAGCAGTTGTTCACGCAGCAGCAAGTCTTATGTGAAAGCTGAAGTAGTTGATTTGGTAGAACTTCAATCAAAAGAAGGATTTAGAAAACATTACAAACTTCTGAAATCATTTTAAAAATTGTTAAAGTATGGAATGAAACGCAGACAGATCTCTTAATACAGGGGCTTTCGTCCAAAGTTAAAATCGATGATCAACGAACTTACAGTTTCTTTAAAACTTCGAATAATCATTTTCCAAGCAGAAGATAAAACTTACATCGTTTTATTTCTTAACAATGATGTGACAGCTTACACCAGAAGAAAAGTCATGTACGTACCACCAAGTTAGCTTTGCTCAAGGCACTTGTTTATCTCTTCCAAAATCCAGTGAAGTTTTTTGTTTGATTAAAAAGCACCATCGCCTAGAAACAGCTGCTGTGTATGCCAAGAACTTGAAAACGTACTGAACTGCTGTAGCAAAGGGCAAAGAAATCTACTGCAACATGGCAGACTTTGATAAAGCTGCATGTTGATGAATTAGCATAATAATGATGCGGGTTGGTTCTGCACTTCTATTACCTTATATGTGCAAAATCAGTAGAAAGCAACAAACTGTCAGAGCAATTCAAAAAAAAAAAAAAAAAAAGAAATTCCGCACTGACATACTTAAGAATTAAAGTGAACAGTAACTGACCAGTGTATTAATTGCTATTATAACCATATACCACCATGTTTACAAACTTATCAAGCTACATCTAATAAGATAAGTTTGTTCAATACCAAGTTATTTTCATGTTTCATTTGAACATGGGTTTTTAAGGTATATAGCAAAATTTTTTGTATTTTTGTGATGATACAGGCTCATAGCATAATTTAAATTGGGACTCACTGGCGTCTAAAAAAAAAGTTGCAATTAAGTCCCCCCCCCCTATTTTAAGGCACTTTAGAAAGCCGAAAATCAAAACCGGATTCCTAGATTCAGAATAAAATTAAGGAGAAAAATAGCTTAAAACATTACAAATTAAAGTGAAAGTTGTCGAAAAGCTAACAAATATTCTATGCACTGCACAGACCTCTAAAATGCACTATTGTGAGTTTGGAATGTCACATTATACATTTTGGAGTTGTAAAGCGTAATAAATGCGTTTTGCAAGAAAAAGTTGTCTAACGCTTAAAATTAAAAATACAGTAGCCTGAAGCTGTAGATCGCAAAACGATAACTGTGTTGGGAAACCCTGAAGATGTACACAAGTTCAAAATAACCCGATAAAACTATAACCTAGAGTCTGAAAGTCTAAGAGTAAATTTCGTTTCTTCGATTTCGGGAATAGCAATGGCGCTAAAACCCTGTTATTTGATTTGGTTAGTTCAAGCTGTATATTTTGGAAGGGTCAGCGCTACCCAAGTCCAATTAAATTAACTTATCACCATGTATTTCCAATTCAGCGTAAAATTTTACCGATAATGCTTCAAAATTAAGTTCTGCTTAAAAATATTGAGTTTCCTCATTTCTCCAGCATATATATAACATAAAACAACAAATAAAAATTGGAAAATATTACAGGTTGTATATGAATGGTAAATCAATGATTGTGCACTCACTTTGTTTTTTGGTGCATATTTCAACGCATCAGCGACAGCCACTTGGATTTCAGAAACCTCCGCTTTTTCATGATTGTTTTTTTTTTTTTTTGTGTAGCTTCTGCAAAAATACATCAAATCTTAGTATACATAAAAGCAACCAAGATCTGAACTTGAGTTAGATTTCACGGAAAACTTTTGTGATTGGAGGTGTTATCATTGCTAAATTAGATGTTCGTAATTGCATATTCAATAAGGCAAAGCATAGATTAACAGGATGAAAAAAAAAAGGGAACGTTGAAGCGAATTACCAGAAACATCCATGCCAAGGGTATGAGGCAAGTACTAGGAAAATAAATCATTAACAAACGGGAACGTGAATATATCGAAACTACAGCAAACTTGTCGGAGAAGAGATCTCGGTGAGTTCGTGTGTATTGTGTGATTTAGTTGTTAATTTTCGTGTTTCGCTTCGTGTTTCTCATACTCAGCGAAAAAACAAAAAATCTTTCGCTGAGTATGCTGTAGTTTCGATATATTTACATTCCCATTTGTTAATAAAAAAAAAAGAAAAAAAAGTGAAACAACAGAGCAAAATCAAAAAATGAAGTCAAAGAGATGCCCAATCGTCTACGGCTGAGGAGACTAATCAAGAGCGTAAATTTGCGCTCACATACAGCACATAATAAACATTATGTATTGAGGATGTGCCATTGTAATTATTGTGAAGTCAACGCGCTGATCTTACTTACTTGTGATATATCGTAATACAGTAGTTTCTTTAAAACTTCTTTTTCTTTTTAAGCTAAATTGTGACCACAAAACATGGATGCCTATTTTTCTCAGCATATTTCGGACCATATCATTGACCCCTTTCCGCCGAGGCTACCAAGAAGGCGAATCTACAAAAACACTAGAGATAATTTTTACGTCAATATCATCTAATCAGAATTTTCATATCATCAAAACTTATTTAATCATTTGATTTACTTTATCATTTAAAGTTATTTTAAAGCAATGAAGAAAAAATTTAACGCTTAACAAGTGCAGAGAGGGAGATATTGAAATAAACTTGCGTTTCTGAGCCAGCAACCATCCAAAATACATGTCAAATATATTTGGCTGCAGCCGCCAAACCCGCTACAAAAGATCTGTGACCCTTGCACGGTACTGTCTGGCATCTGACATATTCAGGTGGTGAGGTGACGCGGCATTAGCACTGTGAAATAATTTCAAGTAATAGGCCTATGTAAGAACTCACCAGCTTCTTTCGAACAATGCAATCCGTTAAATCAAAACAAAACAGTTTCAATTCTGATTCTGATTTCTTCATCTTTATCCTCCTATCACGAGAAAGCGACGGAGGCGCTATGCATAGGACGAATCCAGACTCGCTTAGGAGTTGCCTTTGTTTCCAAGTTTTCCGGATGAATTTTCTTCTGACTTCTTTAATTTACTGCTTGCCAGATTCCACCAAGCAGAGATAATCATCGTGAAGCATCTTATCCAAGGACGCAACAACGAGACTAGGTTGGGAGGTGAACCATCAACCTTGCGATCATGGTCGTCGTAAAAACGACGCTCCGAACCACTACGCCACGCTGCCTTCACATTCCTTCACATCGTCCAATGATTCAGACAGAAACTCTTCATCATTCTCGACTGATCCACCTTCATTTAACAGCTGTGTCAGTAACTTGAGCTAATGCCGTTGGTTTTTGATAATCACTTCATTGCTGCGATAAACGGTATTTATTTCGCCCTTTAGCTGTCGTATTTTTTTCACAATTTTTTGAGAAGCTGAAATATTAAAAATCAATTTTAGTTCGCAACTTGTAGATCCATACATTCACTTGGTATAATAGTCATAGCGTTTGGTTTAAATCCGAAAGCTGGGTTCTAGTATACACCTGTGGCGGCTCGTGTACTGAAGCTGAAGCACCTCAAAATAAACTTGTGAAGCTAATTAAGCATTTTAACTAAATACAATTTCCAAATTTGCTAAAATTATTAGGTTCCTTTTATTTTATATCGAAGAGCTTATGCCCCTAAACCCATTCACTACTTCAACTTTCGAACTCTAATAATTAATTATTTGATTTGCGTAATAACTTCCTCATGATTAAAGCTGTGAGTACCGATACTCTGTTAAACAGAATGAAATCAAAACATTTAACACTTGCCGCTAGATGCCACTAAAGTGGCATGCAATGAAGTTGCTTTCTTTGCGCTTCTAAATGTTAAACCCGATGCGTGACACTACGATTTTCAGAACGAATAAATCTAACGTTTGCTATGCACAAGGGTGGAAACTCAAACCTAAACCTAAACCTGAAAACCCGGTTTTAAAGGAAATTTTGGAAACCCAAACTGAAACTGACACCCACTTAGCCATAATTTTGAAAACCTAAACTTGAACCAAAACTGTTTTTTTTTTTGAAACGTTAAAACCGAAACTGAAACTAAAACCTGTTCAAAATTTTCTAAGATTTGGGGTTTTTAAAATTGTCATCATCATCATTACCAGTACAGTTCCTTTAATGCTGAGCGTCAAATAGAGAAGCTATGAATACTAATTTTTGAGTCTTTGGTTTTACCGAACTCGGAGTTATACCCAAGTTGACAACTTCTGAAGCAATTGCTCTTCTCACTCGGCCATCTGAGCTGCTACTTATCATCGTAATGAAACAAAAACGCCAAGAAGTAGAGGATTTAAATAATACGTATTCACAGTAAAATAACTTTCTTGGATGAAACTTAAACCGAAACTGAAACCCAGAAACCGAAGCTGCGCGTAAGCAAAACTGAAACCTAAACTGGAACCGATTTTTCAACAGCCGTGAAACCAAACCAAAACTGAAACCTGACATCTGGGTTTCAACACACCGAAACTGAAACTGACACCCAAACGCCAAGTAGCCAGATTTTCACCCTTGGCTATGCAATTGGGAAGTCGGG